>JAMKQA010017027.1:0-15410 GCA_024699735.1 Posidonia australis
AATTTTCCTCTTTTTATAAACTTTTTAAATTTTCTTGTTAATAAAGCTATTTCCTCATCTTCTTCTTCAGATTCTTCCGAATCAGATGTAACTTTTAAAGCAATAATTTTCCTTTTAGAGTTTTCATTTTCTAATTTGTCTTTTTCATTTTCTTTTAGCTGAACCTCATATGAGGTTAGGTTACCTATTAAGTCTTCTAGGGAGTAGGTAGATAGATCTTTGGCTCCTTCTATGGCTGTGGTTTTCTTGTCCCATTCGAGAGTTAGAGACCTAAAAATTTTTCTTACCAAATTGCTTTGAGGATAAATTTTTCCAAGCTATTGAAGGTTATTTGCAATTTCATTAAATCTTGTAAACATTTTAGTTATTGGTTCATTATCTTTCATTTTAAATAATTCGAACTTGTGAACTAGCATGTTTATTTTTGTTTCTTTAACTTGGTTGGTTCCTTCATGAGTAACTTCTAGGATATGCCAAGCCTCATGTGAATTATTACAATTAGAAATTCTATTAAATTGTTCCTTACTAACAACACAAAATAAAATATTTAAGCCCTTAGCATCTAGTTGTGCAAGGTGCTTTTCTTCAATACTCCAATCCTTAAAAGATGTAGAATATAACTTAAACTCATTTATAACAACATCCCATAATTCAAAACTTATGGATTTTAGATATATTATCATTCTACATTTCCAATAGCTATAGCTTACACTATCAAAGAAGGGTGGTCGGTTGATACTTTGCCCCTCCATAACATTATTGTTAAAAGATGAAGTAGCCATGTATTCTAGTAGATTTTTAATCTAATTCCTAGAAACCCGCTCTGATACCAATTGTAGGATTGAAAGGCTTCTCTAGAGGAAGGGTGAATAGAGAATTTTACTTTTTAATATCTCTATAACCAATTCTAGCAATAATCAGAAATGATATGTAATTTGATTTACGAAATTCTACTTATCATGCACAACAGAATTTAAAGCACAAGAAGGGGATGAAAGTAATTGATAAACACAATTGATTTATAGTGATTCGGCAACCCCACCTAGTCCACTCCTCAAGACCCTCTTGAGATTTTTCCCTTATTCTTAAATGAAGAATAACTTACTTGTTGGTAGTTCCACCAACTCCTCCCTTGCCCTTTCCACTTCTCTACACCCCGAGAAGCTAGAGTCCTTTCTTTGAAGCTTTACAATAGAGATCTTTTCTTACAAGGCTTGATTACAACACTATGCTTACAGAATGCTTGTGAGGAGAGTAAATGACTAAAGGAAATGATTAATTACAAGTATTCAATGGGTGTGTTTAAGAAGGCATAAATGAGTTGTATTTATAGCCACATGACCTTCATCACTTGTGTCTAACGACCATAATAACGGTCACAAACGGCTAGTTCTTCGGTATGCCATTTTGTCCTTTGGTGTGCCGTTTCGTCCTTCAGTCTGCATTTTACGGTCAATTCAGTATGCTGTTTTTATTTCGGTATACCGATTTCTCCTGAAACGGTATGCCGTTTTCCATCGGTATGTCGTTTCTACATTTTCCTTTGATTCCTCAGCTCTTCGGAATTCCGACGCATGTTCCGTTTTCTTTTGATTCGGTATGCCGTTTTTTCTTCGGTATGCCGATTTGCTTTTCCTCTTCATGGAATCATAAGGTCGATGAGTGTACCATTTCTTTTGACGCACGTTCCATTTTTCCCTGATTGGGTATGCGGTTTCTCTTACGGTATGCCGTTTTTGTCTGAACGGTATGTCGAAATTTCTTCAGTATTCCGTTTTGGATATGAACTGAGAATCTTAAAGAATATATGATTTTTGTCCTTAACAGCTTTAATCCTTTTTTGAAGTATAAGTTTACAACAATTAATTACATTTGTGTGTAATCATCAAAATAACCAAAGATATTTCTAACAAGTTGTAGCAGAGGTAACCCACTCAAGCTGGTGGTAGGCTTGAGTCTCTTGAACATTTTTGGTGTGAGTCGCTAGTTGTGGTAGAGTTAACCATCTCATCTTACTCAAATTGGTGGCAGATTTGAGTCCTCTAAGCTTAGAAAAGTTGTTTTTATGATTTCATGTGATTTCTGAGTATTTTCTGGACTTAAGGAATCTCTGTGGATTTAATTAAAATATAGGGGGTAAAATGTAAAGGACCAGGATGGCACCTTCGAGAGAGGTAGCATGTCTAGTCGCCAATTGAGTAGGTGGCACATCTCGTCGTCTATCTCATAGGTGACTTTGTTCTGGTGCCAACTCAGTAGGTGCCTGACATCCTAGACTTTTGTCTCTAGATAATTTGTCATCATAGGCTTTAGTATAATATATGGGATATTTATAAATATTATCTTGATTTTTCCCATGATTATTCTAATTTCTACGATTTTCTAAGTACATATATATATTTATGGAATATCATATAAATCTTTATTAATGCTAGATAATTCTAGAAATTCCTAGAATAATGGATGACATCAATATTAATATCATATATTTTTATCATGATCTAAAACAAGATATGATATTAATTATCACTTTTTAAATGCTATAATTATCTATGATTTAAAAAGATCATTTCAACATGTGCTTAATTTCCAAATATCTATTTAGTTACGATATTGGAATTTGTTGTAGATATATTTGACATAATTTTCGTAATTATTGGGGATTTTATCTTTTAAATTTGATTTTGATTTTGAATTTGGATTTAAAATTTGATTTTGAATTCAAATATCTTTTAGAATATTCTAGTGATTTCGAGAGAGTTTGAAAATATCAGAACGAGTTGTTTACAGTTTCTAGATATTTGTTGAATCGGTTTTGGATTTTTATTTTAAACACAGAGATATTTAAAACTCGACACTACCTTGATCGGTGACTAATCCCAAGGAGATATTTTCTTCTATTTTTCTACATCGGAAGATAGAATATCCTGGTCCATCACTTGTCCATGTGGTGACACATCTAAATGTGTCACCTGCTTCATGGGTGATGAGTTCAAAATATCTCATTTTCAAATTGTTTGCTTTTAGAAGCTTTTAAAATCCATTTTGACGAGATTTTTCACGTCTTGGCATCTATAAATAGACTCCCAGACCCCCAAATCAGAGGAGGCTAGAGAGATTCTGAGTGAGGGTTTCCTAAAGTTTCCTACTTTGGGGAAGCCCTGCCAAAATTCAAGGAGAGTCCCACACATTTTAGACCCTTTTCCTCCTATCCTGGAGCAATGTTCGTGCCTCTGCTTCTTCTAGCCACTCCATAGTGCACGAGGGTGACGGAGTTGTCGTTTCCAGTTCGTTTCTTACATTTATTTCATTCTTATATTGCATTTTAGTATAACTTATAGCATATGCATGTAGGGACAACCCTCGACTAGTATTTTAGTGCATTTAGTTATGTTTTTCATTGTTTATTTTGATTCTGCTTATTATAGCTTGATCTAATCCAGAACTATTAATTTTGAAGGGAAAGAAGTTACATCGCACGAGGAAGCCATCGAATGACATCTAGCTGTCGATTCGGTGAATTAGTGAACCCACGACCACAAACCTCCTCATCATCAAAGATCCATCATCCACAAAGCATCACGAATGGATCATCACACCTTACAACAATAATGACGTAGGTCGTTACTGAAAATCTAACTCAATGTGTCATGTACGACCATGAAACATTGGATTCTTGCTTAACTGGATGATTGTCCAAGTGGACGTTCAGTAGTTGATGAAAAGGATGATGTAACTCATGAAGGAGATAACATAGCCACCAAACTTCAGCAACAGTGTTAGCAATCACTCAATATTCTGACTCAATGCTAGATTGAGACATGGTTATTTGCTTCTTTGCAAACTAGGAGATTGGATTGCCATTGAGAAAAATGCATGCACCAGTGATGGACCTCTGCTCAGTTGAGTTTCTTGCCCAATCAGTGTCAGTGAATGTGTGCAAATGGAGTGGAGTTCCATCAGGTGGTTTCTTGAAGTAAAGATGATGATCAAGCATCCATTTGACATAACGCATTATTCTCTTGGCATTCTTGAGACTAGAAGTAGTGGGATTTTGTAAATGCTAAGAGAGAGTATGAAAAAAGAAGGTTATGTTGAGACAAGGGAGAGTGAGATAGAGGAGTCCACCTATGATGCTGTGAAATGTAGTAGGTGAATCTAAAGGAGGAGAGTCTGCATGTTATAGAGAAGCCAAGTTGGTTGTCATAGGTGTGGGACATGGACTACATAGCTCCATGTTAAATCTCTTCAAGAGGTCGGTTGCATACCAAGCTTGAGATAAGAAAAGAGCATCCTTGGTGCAAGTGATTTCAAGTCCCAAGAAGAATCCACGAACTTCCAGCCGTCTACAATCAAATGTGGAACATAGTTCATTAATGAACTTGGCAATCTCAATGGGGTTAGAGCCAATGACCATAATATCATCCATGTAGACGACGATGATCAGAGTGTGACCTTAGTAAGTTATGATGAAGAGAGAGTTGTTGGAGTGACTGGTCTTGAATATTGATGAGAGAACAAATGCTTGGAGCTATGAAACTAGGCACCAAGAGCTTGTCGAAGGCCATAGAGAGCTTTCTAAAGTTTGCACACATGAGTTGGTCAGAGTGGGTCTTGGAAGCCAGGGGATTGTTGCATGAACACCTCTTCATCTAGATATCCTTGAAGAAAAGTGTTATGGACATCAAGCTACTCTAACGGCCAATGTAGACTGGTTGCTAAAGAGAAAATCAAGCTAGTGGTGTTGTGTTTCACCATTGGGCTGTAGGTCTGATCAAAGTCGACACCAGCTTGTTATTGATAACCTTTGGCAACAAGACAGGTTTACAGCGTTCAACTGCACTAGTAGATGTTCGTTTGACATGAAAAATCGAACGACAACCAACAACATTTTGGGTATGATCTGGGGGACAAGTGACCACATTTGATTTCTCTAATGGGTACTAAATTCTTCTTCCATGGTAGAGACCCAATGAGGAAATTTCTTAGCCTTAGTGTAGGATGTAGTTTCATAAAGACTTTGATCAGTATTGGTAGTGGTAAGACCATGAGGTAGGGGATGAGCTGAGGTTTGTTTGAGAATGTTGGTAGGGGATCTGTAATGTCCACTCCCACACGGTCTAGCGGAAGCAACAACAAAGGCTTTGTGTAGGTGTAAACATCACAAATAGATAAAAGAGGAATAATTAAAATAACAACAAATTTATTAAATCACTTAGATCTATCCATTATAATTCTATTACATGACTCGAAAATACAAACAATGCTAAATTGAATTCTTCTAGGTCCCATGTGTATTTGGTTGCGTTAAACTATGCACCCTTCTCTAGGACCCCTAATTACCTGTAGTAAACAACAACATGATATGAGTTTAAGAAAACCCAATATCCATGCGGGATCCTAGTCTAACATAGATCAAAATAGACTTTTGACAAATTCTATATTTTCACTTTCATTTCCTTTTAGTCCTTTAGAGGATCCCTCAGGCCACCCACCGCTGGTAGAATATAGTTTTTCAGTTGGTACACAATCCATCCTTATTTCCGTTATTACATTTTCCATTTCTCGCAAGATTCATTAGTGAGGATTTTATATACCAATCTATGGTAGTCAGTAGACATCAGATTTGAGTCTTATGGTCTTATCGTTGCCATTAGATCTACATAGGATCTAGCACTAAACCTCATCAGGGCAGTGCATCCCCCATTAGAGTTATTACTCTAAAGAGTCATATGTCAAGACTTTGTTTTCTCTTTCACATATCTTATCTTGAGAGATACTTGAAATTTTTATCTTTTCTCCCTAAATAGACTAATTTTTAATTCTTTATAAGGTTAGGACTTTATTGCAAAATCTCATTCAATTGTATAATAATCACAAAGTGTACGGGTTCTAATGTAATTTTCTCCTAAGTCTCAGCTCATAATGTGACTACAAAATCTTGGACTACTTTGCAATTGTCAAAAGCTTTAGAAACAATACAATGCAATTATGTCGACATGATAAGAAAGGCATGACATAAGGCATTAATATGAGAACTTTTGGGAGAACTTGAACAACTTAATCCAAAATTGCAAAATATTCACCAACTAGAAGTAAGCTACAATTCTTGGTTGTATTCTAGGTTATCCCATAAATATCTGACATTTTGGAATAACTCCAAACCCTACTCTTTTATGGGCCTAGATGAAAATTTTATTAATATGCCTACGAATATATAACATCCAACATGGCCCAACAGTAAATTAACGAAACTTAAATCATAAATCAAAAATTTTCCATCATTTCAACCTCAAAACACAAGTACTATTATTATCAAGAAGATTGGAGGTCGTTTTAGAAAAAACTTTTAAAGATGCAAATCATGATATAAACTTTATTACAATAATCTAGAAACAAAGGGAGAAAATCATTAAATCCTCATCTTCTTTGTCCCCAAACCATTCACGCAACTCTCCTAAACCCAACATCGAAACCCACACTATTCATTTATTTTCTTCATCATCAATCAAAATAAAAACAAATACTATTCATCATCCTCTTCCTTGAGTAATGCCACAATAACTCATAGTAAACCCATAGCATACCTTCTCCAGTGATCGATTCCTTCTTGTTGGCAAACTCCTCCAGCAGTGCACGGTCAGCGATGACGACTTTCTTCTTCACCCTCTTAGTTACGGTATCTGGCTGTGTAACCTCCTCTCCTTCGCCCACTGCACTCTATCCTCCCTGTCTTTGCCACTAGTGATGCTACGACTAGTGATGCTACCACCCCTTTTTATAAGCTTCGAGATGTCCCTTCACAAATGTTGTCATCACCATTCGCCAATGCCTCAACTTCCGTCGATGCTTCAGCTCCCACCGATGCTTCAATCCTCACTGGCATCTTTGTTCCTCGATGCATTTACTGTATCAAGGCCGGTGTTACATCCTACCTCTCTTATAAAAAAAAATCGTCCTCCAAATATACAGGAAAAAAGACTTACTAAATAAGTTGGGGTACTTGTTGCACACCTCACTCTCCAGCTCCAAAGTAGCCTCTTCAATTCCATGATGTTGCCACTGAACCATCACCAACGGAATTACTCTCTTCTGATGATTATGTTCTGTGAAATCCATAATCCCCATAGGTTTCTCCTCAAAAGATTAGTCTCCCTGAATCTCTGGAGTGTCATACTTAATCACATGAGCTTCATCTGGTATGTATCTCCTTAACATTGATAAATGGAATACATCATGTAACTTGGCATATTGTGGTGGTAGTGTTAATCTGTAAGCAACTTCACTGACCTGTTACACTACATCAAAAGGTCCCACATATCCAGGACTCAACTTTCCCTTTTGTCAGAATCTCATCACACCTTGAGCTAGTGATATCTTTAGGAACACATGATCTCCAACATCAAAATGCAATTCCCAACGTTTACAATTTGCATTACTCTTTTGTCTACTATGGGATGCTTCCAATCTCTTCCTAATTAAATCCACCTTATCTGCATATTGGCTAACAATCTCAGGTCTGAGTAGTTTCCATTCTCCTACATCATTCTACATAATGGTAATCTACATGATCTCCCATACAAAGCTTCGTATAGTGACATCCCAATGCTTGAGTGGCAATTAGTGTTGTAAGCAAACTCTACTAGTGGCAAGTGCTTATCCCAACTACCATTGAAATCTAAAGCACAAGCTCTAAGCATGCCTTCCAAGGTTTGTATCATCCTCTTTGACCGTCCACCTGTCTAAGGATGAAAAGCTATGCTATACTTCAACTTCGTTCCCAAAGCTTTCTGAAGACTTTTCTAGAAATTTGAAGTGAAGCGAGGATCTCGATCTAATATAATAAAAACTGGCACTTTGTGCAATCTCTCAATTTCTTGAATATATAACTTGTCTAAATTGTCTAGTTTCTGGTCCATCCAAATTGGTAGAAAATGTGCTGACTTAGTTAAACAATTCACAATCACCCTTATTGCATCATGCTTTCTCCTACTATTAGGCAAACCACACACAAAATCCATGGTCACATTCTTATATTTCCATTCTGGAATCTTTGTAGATTGCAACACACTAACTGGTCTATGATGTTCAATCTTAATTCACTGACAGACAAGACATCATGACACATATTCGGCAATGTCTTTCTTTATGCCCTTCCACCAAAATTTTCTTTGCAGATCCTTGAACATCTTTGTGGTGCCAGGGTGAATATTAACGGGCACATTTTCCCTATTTCGGTCGACGAAACCGTCAAAAGTGGGAGCCTCGGTCGAACCCCCAAACACACATCACAAATTATCAATAAATCATGTGGTGTAGACCTTTGAGTCAACTTCAAAACCCCACAAACCATTCATGATTTCATCAACTACACAATCCACACGAAAATCACAAAGGAATGTATCACGCTCCACATTTTCCACGATAATTTAAAACAATTTAAACTACTGGAAAAGTTAAAGCTAAACAAAGGATATTAAACTACTATGAACCTATGTGTGCGGCTAGGAGACTCCGATCTATATGCATTATGCTAGACCAACTGCATGTCTGCACCTGCAAACCAAAACCACAAGGAAAATGCATGAGTGGCAAAAGTCACCTAGTACGCACCCCAAGAAAATCGTGGAAAACAAAACTATAATCAATTTTTCTTTTTAAATTCATTTCGCAAAACCATTTTCTTGAAACCTCATAAACCAGGCCCACACCGGTTAAAACTACAACTAGGGCTCTACTAGCCCAAAGCCACAAGTAAAGGCCCTCAATGGCCAAAACCACACATAGTGAGTCGGGAAGCCTGGCACCAAGCAGCCTAACTTTGGCGACACGCAATCCACTGAGGAGCGACCACGGCGTTCTGCACGGCCACGATGAAGCCACCTTGTGCAGGAGCGATCACTGTCCCGTGATTCTCCCACCTAGAGAACCCTCACAAAGCCAACCCCTCCCTGGGAAGACTATCCTGTATCTCAGGACACTATCAGCTACGGGGCATGTGTCCCATTCGCACTGGCCATCACAGGGTACGCCTCCTCACGGTGTCCTCCACACATGGTGCTCAGGTGGGAGTATCATACCTACACACCCGACGACACCCGAGCCTCAGTGCTCACAGCGACAATAGGAGTAACATACCTCCCTATCATGCCACAAGACACCTCAACCCACGGACCATAACCCTAGCCTTGAGACGATAGTCAAGGAGTCTCATACCTCCAAGACCCAATGCCCCTCAGCCTCAGGTTTCTTGATTCCTGACCTTAACGAGGGAGTCGCACCCAACCACCCGAGAATGTCGTCACATTCCCTGGTCCCGATGACACGGTCCCACACTATCTTGGCCCTCACATAGAGAACCAAGAAAACATTTTCCAAAACAGGCCAACTATTTCCTTGAAATCCATTTCCAAAACCATTTTCATATCTTTAAAAATTCTTCCAAGACCTCGGCAAAATGGCGCATCAGGGGTCCTAAAAGACCACCATTGACGGCCCACAATCCCTCTCAAAGGGACCAAAAAAATCAATCTGGAAAACCCTCGGAAATCAGATTTTATAAACCCATTTGGGCCCTGAATCGACAAGCTGGAAATCAGGTTCGGTATGACGAAATCCACTGATTCGGCATGCCATTCTGGCTCCAGTATGCCGAAATCCACTGGATTGGTCGATCGGGGTTATTCGACAGGTCGAATCGACCAGAGGACCAAACTGATAGAAAAACAATATACCAAACGAAATCGGTATTTCAAAATTCACTGATTCAGTATGCAGTTTTCAATTCGGTATGCCGAATTCTGCGATCCCAGAAAATGGCCCAAAATCCTACAGTATGAAATCGTCCCAACTAAGATCCCCCATCGGACCCCCTAATAAGCACCAAAAATCTCGCATAAAACATAAGATGTAGACCCTCGAGTCTACTCCAAATCCCAACAAACAAAACTAGAATCCATTCACCATGCATCAAGATATAAAATCACAAATGCGAAAGGGTTAAAAGGACCCAAAACGCGTCAACTTCCATAAATATCCATAAATTCTCATAAAATCACAATAAATTCTAGGAATGTAAATTTATCTAGATTTCATGCAACCTTATCAATTTCTACCATTTTCATGCTCTCTATTACATGAGGTGGAGATGCGTACCTGAGAATGCGCTCCAGTGATTCTTCGACCGACTCCGGCGACCACGACGCAACCACGACCACGGGAGCACTCTACGCAAGCTCCACACACCACCACAAGCCACTGCACACCATCATTGGCCCTCAAGCACACCAAACAAAGAGGAGGTCGCGAAGAGGAGAAAACAAGGGGGAGAGTGAGAGAGGACGAGAAAAAAGAGAGAGACGTGGGAGGGAGGAAGTGAGTGGAGGGAGAGAGAATGAGTGGAGGAAGGAGGGGAAGGATGTGTTCGAGATGGAGAGAATGCGGGGAAGAGAGAAGGCTTGGGCCATGCACGGTGGAGGCCTCCTGCTTAAAAAGCCATGCAGAAGGAGTAGGTGGCTGTGCGCAAGCAACCAGTCAGCCACACGCACACCAACACTCCCTCAACAACCAACCTTGTCAGCCACCGCACGCACCCAACCACCCATCACAACCACGAGGCCAACTGCAAGCCTCAACCACCGACCCACAAATCGGGCCCCACGTGGACCCACACTTGGGCCCCACATGCACAGTGCCACAATGTACAGTGCCAACCACGCACAAGGACATGCAATTAGAAGGCGGCCCACGAGGCCCAAGCCTGAAAGCACAAAACCACACAACGGGCCTCAGAACAGTAACACCCGTACAGGAATAAAATTCATAAAATGTAAATAATTACAAAATGAATTTTACGGGTGTTACAGGATGAAGCTCAAAAACGGCTACTGTAGCCTTCATCCCAAAATCCAACGTATTCCTACAAATTTCAATCCTAACCGCATGATATCTAGGTTTTCATGCATTCCAACTCATTCTCATCAATTCCACTATTTTCCTACGATTTTACATGCATTTTTCATCATTTTAATGCATTTAACTCACTCGCTCAAACCACAAAATAAATGAGGAGGGACAAGGGTCGCGTACCTCTTTGGCGAGCCTCCCCACACTCCAGCGCAGCCCCGACGAAGCTTCTTCCTCCAGTGGACCACACTGACAGCCACTACCTCCTCCGCGCATGTCGTTCTTCCTCTCCCTCTTCCTTCTCTCGTCGCAGCCCTCCCTTTCCACTCGCCTTTGCCCCTCTTTATCACCTCCCCCTCCAGCATCACATTGGTCGCCCATCATGTCGGAGAAGACGGGAAGGAACGGGCCAGAGTCGTTGGTGGCATGGGCTGGTGGAGGTGAAGGGGAAGAAGACGGGGGTGAGGTGAGCTCGTGAATGAGAGAAGGAGAAAAAGAAAGAAAGAAAAGAGAAAAGGACGGCACACAAACCGAGGCGACTGTGCATCCTCAAATTGGACTCCACACTGGTCCCAAATCACAAGCAGGTGCATAGAAAGCCTACCAAAACCCCACAATCACCAGAAACAATAGATTATTCATTAATAAACCATTTATACAATATTACAATTAATTACATGGTTTACAAGTAAAAATGGATAATCAGGCCCAGATGTCACATCCTACACCCTTAAAAGAATTTCGTCCTTGAAATTCAGCTCTAATAAAATAAGTAGGGGTACTATCTCTGGATGTCCACCTCGCGTTCCTAGGTAGCTTCTTCTATACCATGGTGTTGCCACTAAACTAACACCAATGGGATCACTTATTCCTGAGGACTTGCTCTTTTCTGTCTGGTATCTGAACTACATTTTCAACCATAGACAGGTCCTCCTACAACTCCTCTGGCTGTACTAGTATTACCTGGGATGCATCGGCCAAGCACTTTCTCAACATCGATACATGGAAGGTGTTGGGCACACCCACCAACTCTGGAGGTAGATATAGTCTGTATGCCACCTCACCAACCCTCTTGGTAATCTAGTACGGTCCGATATATCTTGGACTCAACTTGCCTCTCTTACCGAACCGCATCACACCCTTGGTTGGTGACACCTTCAAGAATACGAAATCTCCTACCTCGAATTCCAGAGATCTTCGCCTCCTATCAGCATAACTCTTCTACCGACTTTGGGTAGACAACAACCTCTTCCTGATCAAATCCACCTTGGCCTCGTACTGCTGTATGATCTCGGGCCCAACTAACTATCTCTCACCCACCTCACTCCAGCAAGTGGGTGTCTTGCAAGGTCTGCCATACAATGCCTCATATGATGCCATACAAATACTGGTGTGGTAACTGTTATTATATGCAAACTCAATCAAAGGTAAGTGATCCTCCCAACTACCACCAAAGTCCAAAACGTAGGCACTCAGCATGTCCTCTAGTGTCTAGATGGTCCTCTCTATCTGACCATCTATCTAGGGGTGAAAGGCAGTGCTAAAATTCAGCACCGTGCCAAAAGCCTCCTGCAGAGCTCCCTAGAATTTCGATGTAAACGTCGTGTCTTTGCCAGGCACAATAGACACTGGGATACCATGAAATCTCACAATCTCAGCTACATACAACTTTGCCAGTTTTGCCAAAGGAAGATTCACCCTCATTGGCAGGAAATGTGCCGATTTTGTAAGGCAATCTACTATCACCCAAACTATATCATTCTTTCTTCGGGTTCATGGCAAACCCGTTACAAAGTCTATCGACACATTTTCCCATTTCCACACTAGAACGTCCAGAGGTTGCAAAGTCCCTCCAGGCTTGTGGTGCTCTATTTTCACCATCTAGTAGGTTGCACACATTGCCATATACTCAGCAATCTCCTTCTTCATCCCAGGCCACTAGAAGCTCCTCTTCAGGTATTTATACATCTTGGTGCTTCCTAGATGGATAGTGTATCTGGAGCGGTGGGCCTCATCTAATAAACTGTTCTTGATTTCCTCTATTTGAGGCACATATAATCTCAAATCGTACCTCAACCCATTGTCTACCCCAACTGAAAAATGAGGGGCATTACCAGCTTCCAGCTTCCGTTAGATATCTGACACAAATGAATCATATTGCTGAGCTGTGACAATAGCCTCGATCATTCTCAGGCGAACAGACAAATTAGCCAGCACCACTCTGGCAGGTCCCTCAGACTGTCTCCGTGGCCAGCACTCCACTAGTCCCTCTAACAATTTCTATTCATGGATCATCAGACTAGCCATGACATGAGTGTGTCTGCTTAGAGCATCTGCAACCACATTTGCCTTCCTTGGGTGGTAGGACAAACTGAAATCATAATCCTTAATATACTCCACCTAGTGCCTTTGTCTCAGGTTCAAATCCTTCAAAGTAAAGATGTACTTCAGACTCTTATGATCTGTGTACACCTCAAACTGTTCGCCATATTAATAATGTCTCTAAATCTTCAAGGCGAACACAACAACTGCCATCTCTAAATCATGGGTGGGATAATTTTTCTCATGATCTTTCAACTGGCGCGAGGCATACGCCACCACCTTACCATGCTGCATCAGCACACACCCCAAACTAGTTCCATAGGCATCACTGTAGACTGTGAAACCGTCGCTCCCAGAGGGCAAAGTCAAAACTTGGGCCGATACCAGATGAGCTTTCAACTCATTGAAGCTCTCCTCGCATTGCCAATCCCAAGCAAAGTGCACTTCCTTCCTAGTCAGTCTGGTCAATGGTGCAGCAATCTGGAGAAATCTTGGATGAATCTCTTGTAATATCCTGCCAGGTCGAGAAAACTTCTAATCTCAGTTACTGTCTTTGGTCTAGCCCAACTGCTCACAGCTTCCACTTTGGCTGTATCTACCTTGATGCCTTCTCCTGAAATAATGTGACCAAGGAAGGACACCTCTTCCAGCCAAAACTAGCACTTGGAGAACTTGGCATAAAGCTAATGCTGCCTCAGCGTCTCCAGTACGATCCTCAAATGCCTCCGGTGAGTCTGAACATCCATAGAATACACCAGAACATCATCCACAAAGATGACCACAAACTGATCCAAATAGGGTCTGAACACCCTATTCATCAAGTCCATAAAAGCAGTCGGAGCATTCGTCAACCCAAATGGCATAACCAAAAACTCATAATGTCCATAACGGGTGCAAAAGGATGTCTTCTGCACATCTGGCTCACTGATCCTCAACTGATGGTATCCAGATCTCAAATCTATCTTGGAAAACACCGATACTCCTTGCAGCTAGTCGAACAAATCATCGTTTGGGTAGTGGATACTTGTTCTTCACAGTGATCTGGTTCAACATCCAATAGTCTATACAAAGCCGAAGTGAACCATCCTTCTTATTAACAAACAGAAGCGGTGCTCCCCAAGGTGAAACACTAGGATGAATGAATCCCTTATCCATCAGTTCCTGTAGCTGATTCCAGAGCTCCCTTAACTCAGCAGGTGCCATCCTGTACGGAGCCTTCGAAATAGGACCTGAACCGACACCAAATCAATCACAAACTCCACTTCCCTGTGTGGTGGCATTCTAGGCAATTCTTTTGGAAAAACATCGGAATGTTCCCTCACCATCGGCAAGTCCTGAATCTCGACCACAGGCGAAGTAGAAACTGTCACATAGGCCAAATAGCCCACACTACCTCTTGCCAGGTGATGATAGGCCTTGAGAGTAGAAATCACTTTTTTGCTGCCCTGTACCATACACCATCCTTGGCCTGGACACTCTGCCAGAACTCTTCTCTTGGCACAATCTATTACAACTGAATACTGTACTGCTAATCCATTCCCAGGATAACGTCATAATCCTACATGTCCATCAGGATCAAACTGGCATCAAAATTCCTGTCTCCCAGCTGAATATCAATCGGTATGAAATATCTCCACGCTAGACTGTGTTCTCCCAATGGAGTGACTACATCTAGGTGGAATGCCAACCTAGCTGGCCTAGTCTTGATCTCAGAAGCAAATGACTCAGAGGCAAAAGAAAATGAACTCCCAAAGTCGAACAAGACTCGGGCCATTCAATCAGCCACAAGAAAAGATCCTATAATCAACACATCATAACCGTAATCATAATAAAAAATAGTGTTAATTACACATAGGATCTATTATTGCAGGACAGGACTTAATTAATACAGCCACACTAGTTCTCACCTTCTACCACATCTCCAGATGGACCAGCATCTGGGGCAACAATGGAGAACACTTTCCCTTTGGTAGACTGACATTGCGCATCTCCTACTGGCTTTGGCTGAATGGGACAGTCCTGCTGATAATGCCCGGACTTCTCGTAGTTGTAGCATACTACACTGTCTAAATTCCTCTACCTAGACATGGAAATCGGGCCGGGCTGGCCCGCGAAACAGCCGGCCCGGTCGGGCCGGGCGCAACAGACCTTGGGCCCGGCACGGCCCATGGCCTGGGGCCGGG
>JAMKQA010017028.1:0-12270 GCA_024699735.1 Posidonia australis
CTATGTTTCTCAACTCCATGAGAAGTGCATTTAGCTGATTTAAATGTTGTTTCAGTGGTGTACCCTCCTTCATCTTCAAAGAGAACAGTCTTTGTTTCAAAAGTAGTTTGTTTGTCAGTGACTTGGTCATATAGAGTGATTCCAGTTTCTACCACAGTCCCAAAGATGTGTTAGAAGAGGAGTTGTCCAGCCGCATGCCTAGAAACGAGTTGTCACCAAGGAGAAGAAATACCAAGATCAACACACACAAACACCAAGGGATTTAACGTGGTTCCCCTTGCTGGGTACTCCACGGATGGCTCTCTCAAAGGTGAGTTTCACTATGGTGGTGGCTGCTACAAAAGAGAAGAAGAACTCCTCTCAAAATCGGGCTTTAAAGGTGTTGTGGAGAGTAAGTTCAAGTATTGCTTGGACTTACTAAATGTCTACTGTTGCTGCTGACCCTTCGGGGTCCTTTTCTGGTGTCTCTCCTTGGTTGCTTACTAACTTCAAATAGTGTAGTACATGAAAGGAGGAAGGAGGAACAAAGGGATGGCCATTCCTAGGGCTTGAAAAGCCTCCACACGAAAATCCTCCTTTTGTCTTACAAAAGGGCCAACCCTAATTAGAGCATTTGGATGGCCTTATATAGTGGCTAATCATCCATGACAAAAATGCCCTTACAAACATATATAAGATTCAAGACACATTCACAAATCTCTACCTTGTCTTGAATCAACCTCCACCTAAAATACAAAAAAGAGAGAGACCAAAAAAGGACCCCGAAGGGTCAGCAGCAACAGTAGACATTTAGTACGTCCAAGCAATGCTTGAACTTACTCTCCACAACACCCTTGAAGTCCGATTTTGAGAGGAGTTCTTCTTCTCTTTTGTAGCAGCCACCACCATAGTAAAACCCACCTTTGAGAGAGCCATCCGTGGAGTACCCTGCAAGGGGAACCACGTTAAATCCCTTGGTGTTTGTGTGTGTTGATCTTGGTATTTCTTCTCCATGGTGACAACTGGTTTCTAGGCATGCGGCTGGACAACTCCTCTTCTACTCGAATTTTCTTCTCAATCTACTTGTTGAATTCGTTTGGATTCATGGGACTCTTGCAATTGGACGTATAACACAGGCCATCACCACTTTCTCGGCCTTGATTAAAGCTGGCACTCGTGTGGAGGGCTCACTCAATAGCAGAAGTTTTCCTGCACTTGCGGCATTTGCTAAGTAGATGATGGCTACCGGTTGATCCAGCAACAATAATAATGGAAACAATGGATCAAACATTGGTTTCGACCGGAAGAAGGAATCTGCTAGGAATATTGTGGCTTATGTAGGAGCTTCGGCTATGCCAGCGAATGCGGTGAGCCTGCTAGTGCAAAATCAGGTCATTTATGCACCCACATCTAGGGCTCCACGCACTACACAAATCACTACCACCGCCGAGCCGGTTTACCAGCCAGCACCGGCTAGGCAAGGGAGCTATCTAGGGCCAAGATGACCACCACGCTCTGAGATGAACCTCACTCCTCTCGTCGAGCCTCTGAGTGTTGTATTCCCTAAGGTGGTGTCGTTTATGAAGCACCGGGAAATCCGCCCGCTGCCAAACCCACTTCCGCAATGGTTTAAGGCGGATCTATTTTTCAATTACCATAGAGTCGTCGGGCACTCTACTAATAACTGCTATACACTCCGGAGGGCAATTAAGAACTCAATTGACCACAGGGTCATCACAATTAACACAGAGGAGGCAGAGCCTAGGCCTCCTATGCGAACACAGCATGCAGCTGCATCCACCTCAGGAAATGTAGTTAACCAACCACTGCCTGAGCATGCACTGGGGACTTCGGGAGTCCATTCTCTTTCTTCGGATGAGGTCAAGCCTTTTAATCCTTCTCGCCTCATCCATGATATTTCTGAATCCCCTTTGTATCAACTGAGTCAGTCTTTTCTTGATACTATCAATTCGCTGTGAATATGATTCAGTTGACTGCTCGATCGAGGCATGCAGCTGCCAAACCCACCATGCAATCCGCCCCACCAACAGTCTGTTTGCTAGCCAGATCAAGGCCTAATCCTACTCACCAAATTCCAGAACCCTCCTTGCCAACAACAATCCCAGTAGAGCTCAGAGCCCGTACTCTTGTGGTCATAAACTTGACATAGGACACCCACTGCATGCCCTATAGTTACACCACCAAAATGTGCGCAGAGGTAACGTGGTCGGGAAGGGTATACAAAGCCTTAGCTCCAGCAAACAGAACTAGACAACCTGTGGCCTCATCTACCCAAGGTAGAACCAATCTTCCCGGTCCAATCGTTGAGGAAACTACTACCAGAGCTAATCCTACC
Source organism: Posidonia australis (assembly GCA_024699735.1). Taxonomy (NCBI): domain Eukaryota; kingdom Viridiplantae; phylum Streptophyta; class Magnoliopsida; order Alismatales; family Posidoniaceae; genus Posidonia; species Posidonia australis. The sequence goes on from JAMKQA010017028.1 coordinate 2,336, forward strand.
ACCAGAACTGATGCACCAGTGGCCGATATTACCTCCCAACTAAAGAAAATCAAAGCAGACATTTCTATTTAGGACCTCATCCACACCTCAGCTGAACATAGAGAGGCATTCCTCTGAGTTTTCCAGGCCGCTCATGTTTCCTCAACAATTCAGCCCTCTGCCTTGGAAAACATGGTTGGAATGATAGCCATGCCTGAGGTCATTTCTTTTTCCAGCTCTGAGCTTCCTCCAGCGGGGACCAGTCACAATCAACCCCTATTTATCGTGGTGCAGTTCCAGAACTTCCGCATTCCACTTACGCTGGTTGATAATGGTGCCGATTTGAACGTCTGCCTCTTGCGAACTGCAAGTCAGGTGGGCTTCAAATCGGAAGACATTACTCTGACTATAAAGGGTATGACGGCCTTTGATAATACGCACCATGATGCTTTAGGGATTTTGACCATTCCCTTGATCATTGGCCCTGCCCGTTTCGAGCTTGAATTTTATGTCGTCGACCTCGAACCATCTTTCAATCTTCTGCTTGGGCGCCCTTGGCTTCACAAGCATCAGGTCATCCCCTCAACCCTCCATTGCATGATTAAATTGCGCTGGAACAATGACATCGTTGTTGTAATGGTGGAAAACCTTGAAAAGGAGAAGGTTGAGGCAGTTTCCTCAGTCTCTTCCCATACTGCTCGCTTTGATTCTAGATCTTCTGATGTACTCTACCGTGTTGACCGTTTTGAACTGGTCAATTTTATTCCTATTCTCGAGCGCGCCAATCATTTGGCCACTTATGGTAATCCCTTTTCGATGGTCGATAACTTATTTTAGAGATGGGGGTATGAGAAAGGAGCACCTCTCGGGCAAAATGGCCATGGAATCGCGGAACCAATTGCCGCAGAAAGAAGACGCAAGCTTGAAGGATTGGGATACGAGTACAATCCACGAGACGGATGCGCAAGGCATCGTAAGTTCCAAAAGCTCGTTATCCCTTGAGATTTATGCAATTTTGTCAGTGCAGGATTGCTAGATCCCAATCTGAGTTTCATGCTTGCAAGAATCTAAGTCAAGAGAGCCAGTCGGGGAACCAGAATGGGTGTGCATAGAGGATTACTATTCGGAGGAGGAAGTCAGAAATTATGGAGAGGTTTCAGAATCACTTGGGTCCTTGGAAATAGCTATGTTAGCGCTGCCACCTCCGGAATCAATGGAGGGTTTGCTAGTTAATGCAGCAGCAGCATGGGGTGCAACAAGAGCAGAATTAGAAACAACCGCTCCAGGGCAGCAGACAGAAGTGAGAAGGTTCCAGCCAGAAAGGTTGAGGATTTCCTATAGGATTTCCATATTAGACATCATAAGTCTTCCCTGTACCGCCCCTAGATGAACGGTGCAGTGCAATCCGCCAATAAGAATCTAACCAAGATTCTTAAAAAGAAGGCAGAAACACATAAGGACTGGCATGACAAGCTCCCATATTCTCTGTGGGCTTATAGAACATCAGTCTGGACTTCGACAAGAGCGATTCTATAGTCTCTTGTATACAGAATGGAAGCAGTCCTACTGATAGAAGTGGAGATACCGTCGCTCAGGGTTCTGAAAAAAGCAGAGCTGGAAGAGGCAGAGTGGATTGAAGACCGCCTCGCTCAGCTGAACCTGATAGATGAGCCTCGATTGCAAGCCATGCATCACGCACAGTCCTATCAGAAGTGCATGGCCAAATCCTACCAAAAGAAGGTCCAGCCAAGAAGCTTTTTGCCGGGAGACCTGGTCTTGAGAGCAATACACCTCCCTGATGGTCGTGGCAAATTCAAACCCAATTGGCAGGGACCTTTTGTGGTCAAGCAAGTCTACTCCGGAGGAGCTGTCATCTTGGAGGACATGGACCGCATTGAACAGTCAGAGCCAGTTAACTCTTGCTACCTGAAAAAGTACTATCAGTGAGCATAAACATCATGTCCTCACTCTGCGACACCAACACTTTCCTCCATGCATGCATCCATGCCCTTCCAACATTCATGTAGCTCTACATCACAACACACTAATCCTCATGCAGAACATGCATATGCAGGGCATAGTTCTCTTGCATTAACGCATGTAAGCCTGATGATGATAAGTAGAATAAGCTAGCCAATGTTGGGATTGTGTAGCACCTCCTCAGGTAGATACTATTCAGGAACCTAGAGAGTGAGGGAGCCACCTTTCAGTGTGAATTGGGCGAAGTATCCAAACTTCTCATGAACCCTACACCTTCTAGAGGGAGATAAAATGTTAGGGGTGAGAATGAGAGCGTGAGAAATAATAATAAAAATAAAGTATCTGTGAAAGGGCATAAAAGAATAAGAAGACAGAAGTCGCAGATAGAAGTCCGCCCTAAAGAGAGAGGCATGTCGGGTAGCTCTATCCCTCAAGTTTATCTTGGAGAGGAGTCGGAGTGAATACCTGGGAGAAATGTCTAAAAGGGCCTAGCCAACCCTTTAAACAAGCAGCAGCTCCCCACCATAGACCATGTACCTATTACCTCCAAGCCAGGAATAGGGTGAGCCCACATGCCTATGAGGGAGAGAATAAAGAATAATTAAAAAAAGCAGGGGTATGGTCCAGTGGGGTTTGGAATGGAGCCCAAAACACAGTGACCCATTTCCAGAGAGTCATTCGAAAAACTAGAGGCTTGGATAGAGTCTCGTGAGGTCTGGTGTTGCCATTCCCTTGTACTTGGCATTAGACATCCCAACGCTGAGGGCATAAATAAGATCCAGCAAATCATTTGACATGTATACATTTTCTTCCTGCAAACAAACATCCTAATAAACGTCGCAGAGTGTCACTTGGCTCTTTTGTCTTGAATGCGACAACGTCTTTCAATTCAAGAGAATCAAGAAGACATCACCTAAACCAGGGGCATGTAAGCTACTCTGGTTTGTTTGGGACCATTTGTGTCAACCAGGGGCATGTCAGCTGTCCTATGGATTGGCCACACTGAGCCAGTACTTGACCACGGGCATGTAAGCTGCTCTGGTTGGTTAAGAGTCATTCGTGTCAGCCAGGGGCATGTCAGTTGTCTTATGGATTAGATGCTTCAACCCATCTCGACTAGGGGCTTGTCAGTTGTCCTATGGTCATACACTTTGAGCCATTTGCTCGACCACGGGCATGGTAGTTGTCCTATGGTCATACACTTTGAGCCAATTGCCCGAACAGGGGCATGTCAGCTGCTCTATAGGTCGAAGATCCTCAATGCTCGGCCGGAAGGCGCAGTCAAACAATCTCAGTTCTCCAGAGTTCACTATTCTTGTCTCATCACCTTGGGCTTGGTTTTAAACTAGTTGGTAACTAGGACCTCCCCTCAAGATTGTGCACGAGATTTAGTCCATTCAGCAATTCCCTATTCGATTAGCTGCAGTTTTTTGTTTTGGGCCAATCTATTGATATTATTTCAGCTCTTATCTGCCCACCTTAATTCTGCTAATTGTAGTTGAATAAAGTAGGAGTGGAAATCTCTGTCTGAGGAATAACATCTTGAACATGTGATTTCTGGAGATCGTCTACCCCGTCTGAGGAGGCTTGAGCCTGGAAAGCGGAGGTATCTTGCAAATCATGGGGTATCCTACAATGGTTGTGCCCACACATTGCTCAGATGTTCTCCAAGCTTGGATCAAGCAGTTAACTGAAAGCGACTGCGATAGACTACGGATTTGGGGGATTTCTACGAAACTCCTGGGCATCGAAAAGGTGGAGGTCTCCCGATATTTCTTGTGTACGGCCGCCAGATTCTGGAAGCCGGATCATCATGTTTTCCGCTTTGGGAGAATCGAACTGACCCCTACCCTGGAAGAGGTACACAGAATTTGCTGCTTATAGAAGTTCTTGGGGCCTACAGTGTTCATGCGGCGAGATGGTTATTCTTCAGTGTTAAGTAAGCTAACTGGCTTACCGACTAATGAATGTGGTCGTCAACTTATTTGTTCAGACGGACAATTTTCCATGCTGAAGTTGGCTTACTTTGACAAAGTGGTCGGAATGCGTGCCTCCATAGGTGACGAATGGTGGCTGAAAGGCTTTGTGGTCCGCTTCCTAGGAGAGTTGATCTTCAGTCAAGGCCGGATGGTGGTGAACATTGAAGTTGCAGAGATTGCCTTGGCAGTTGTCGCCCAACAGATAGATCTGGCTCCGGTCATCCTAGCAGAAACCTATTGGGCGTTGGACTGTTCTTTGCAGCGCTGCCGGCACTTCCACGGTTGTGGAGCTTTTGTGCAAGTATGGATGGCTGCACATCTGGGTGTAGCAGTCTTGCGCCCACAGCGAGCCACTTTCGAGTCCTACTACTAAAGTGGCCATGCATGCACGCTCACTTCAGTCCAGAAGGAGTACGAGCGATTGCAAAGCCTGACAGAACAGAAGATCACATGGCGCATTATTCCATCAGCTTCTTGCAACTTTGAAGCGTTCTTCAATACAACAGACATGTGGCTTATCGTCCTGCCTGGGTTGACTGGTGGAGTGGAGTACCACCCAATCCGTGTGATGTGGCAGTTCAGTTACTAACAGGATTCTCTAGTTCAGGGGCATATGCCAGCACGATTCAAAGAATACCCCCTGAGCTCCTACACTCCGACTAGAGAACTATCTTGCCTGCTCAATCATTCTGTTCGGTCGAAAGATCTTGCAGTCGTAGAGGGGAAGAATTGCACAGCGGATTACGAAGCCGAAGTCGAGGAAGCCTGGCCAATCTACAGTGCCACCCCGAGCTGGACGTTCTTTAGCAAACCCTCGGGCTCCAAGAGACCCAGAGATGAAGAGGGTCCTTAAAGTCCACATCTTGTTACACTATTTCTTGCAAATTGTAGTACATGTAACACCCAGTTGACTTTAATAATAAAACACAACAATACATCTCTGGCCAGCCTATTTGATTGATCTTGGTTGATGTGGAATGAAGATTGCCAATCTGACAACGTGTGCATGATTGGTGCAAGATACCGCTGTCCTCCGCCTGTCGGCTTGGCACTGGGGCCACCCAGAAAATAGTCGAGTATCTCATTTTTGCCGTATTCTAGATAAATGAAGTTATTGCAACTTCAATTCCAATTAGGGCACTGTTTTCTTCGTCTTTGATCCTCGTCCAGATGGAAAGGACTGAGGCACCCCCTGCCTCTGAGTTCCGTTCTTGATGGACAGGCTTAAGGTTTCCCTTGTTCCCTCTGTCTAGACTGCCGCCTAGAGTCTAGATGCTCCCTTCCGAGGTTCGGTCCATCTGGACGAGCTTCGGTGCCTTTTCCCTTGCCTTTGACTTCTGTTCTTGATGGACGGGCTCAAGGTTTCCCTTGTTCCCTTTGTCTACATGCTCCCTTCCGAGGTTTGGTCCATCCGGACGAGCTTCGGTGCCATTTCCCTCGCCTTTGAGTTCCGTTCATAATGGCCGGGCTCAAGGTCTCCCTTGTTCCCTCTGTCTAAACTGCCATCCGGAGTCTAGATGCTCCCATCTGACATTCGGTCCATCAGGACGAGCGTCGGTGCCATCTTCCTTGTCTTTGAGTCCGTTCTTGATGGACAAGCTCAAGGTTTCCCTAGTTCCTCTGTCTAGACTGCCACCCAGAGTCTAGATGCTCCCTTTCGAGGTTCGATCCGTCCGGACGAGCTTCGGTGCCATTTCCCTCGCCTTTGAGTTTCGTTCTTGATGGACGGGCTCAAGGTCTCCCTTGTTCCCTCTATCTAGACTACCGTCCGGAGTCTAGATGCTCCCATCCGAGGTTCGGTCCATCCGAACGAGCTTCAGTGCCATCTCCCTTGCCTATGAGTTCCGTTCTTGATGGACAGGCTCAAGGTCTCCCTTGTTTCCTCTGTCTAGACTACCGTCTGGAGTCTAGATGCTCCCATCTGAGGTTCGGTCCGTCTGGACGAGCTTCGGTGCCATCTCCCTTGCCTCTAAGTTCCGTTCTTGATGGACAGGCTCAAGGTTTCCCTTGTTCCTTTGTCTAGACTACCGCCCGGAGTCTAGATGCTCCCATATGAGGTTCGGTCAGTCCGGATGAGCTTCGGTGCCATCTCCCTTGCCTCTGAGTTCCATTCTTGATGGACAGGCTCAAGGTCTCCCTTGTTCCCTTTGACTAGATTGTCGCCTGGAGTCTAGATGCTCCCATCCGAGGTTCGGTCTGTCCGGACGAGCTTCGGTGCCATCTCCCTTGCCTCTGAGTTCTGTTCTTGATGGACAGGCTCAAGGTCTCCCTTGTTCCCTTTAACTAGACTGTCGCCTAGAGTCTAGATGCTCCCATCCGAGGTTGCCTCTAAGTTTCGTTGTTGATGGACAGGCTCATGGTCTCCCTTGTTCCCTTTGACTAGACTGCCGCCCGGAGTCTAGATGCTCCCTTCCGAGGTTCAGCCTGTTTGGATGAATCTCAGTGACCCTCCTTTGTTTTGGGTTCTATTCTGAATGATTGGAATCGAAGAAAATTGTTCGCTCTTTCTCTTGGGCTGGTAACCCGAACTACCCAGGCAATCCCTGTGGTGCTTGATGGTTTCCCCACTCTCTTAGTTTCTTCCCTCCTTCTGGGCTGGTAGCCCGAACTACCCGGATGACTACCATGATCAGTCATTTCCCAGTCGGCAGACACCGTGAGTCTTCTCTGGCACTTTTTGCGACAAGTGCGACAACCAGTCATGTCTCTTACGAGCTGATTGATCTTCAACTTGTCAATTCTTAATCTTTTGTGCTTGTTCCTCCATTTGGCCTTAGCTATGGCGAAAGGATCTCTAGCGCGGACCTCTGGTATGTTCTTGGCTAGTGGCAGATTGCCTGTGGATTACTCTTTTTTGTGGTTTCACAAGGGGTGTCTTTGTCAACCCTGAGCATCGGTCTCTGTTCTACTTGACCTCTGACCTCACTCAAGGAGGGGCATCTGTAGACACCCCAATTTTTTGATTTTACAGAATGAGGATGTGGTGGCTGAGCTTGAACCCTGATTGAGCCCACTTGGGCCCACAAGGCTCATTTAATCCCAATTAACTCCTACAAGGCCCATATGAGCCCATTAGGTCCAAATTGAACCCAAAGCCCATGAAGGCCCACTATAAATAATTTCTCCCAATTTGTTTCAACCCAACACCATATTTGTTTTTTTTTTCCTCCTCTTCATTTACTAATGTTCTTATACCCAAAAATATGCAAAATTTCACACTCATTTCATTCTCCACACTAAGCCCATTTCTTCTCCATTAATTTCCCACAAAACCAGCCAACTCAGCCCACTGATCCAGCAACTCCCAGTAGCTAGCCATTGGATGAGTCGTCGCCGGAGGGGAGGCAGGATCGCCGTTGGTTGCTGTCGACGATCAAGGAGGCAGCTAGGGAACATTAGTTACTGATTTGTTAGGTCTGTTAGAGAGGTGGTCGTGAAGTTAGCGAGTTAGTTAGCATTCTGTTAGGAAGTTAGTGTTGGGTTACTGGTTTGAGTGTTGAGTTCAGGCTTCTTCTCGCCTATATACGGAGAAGCAGAGGCAAAGATTGGGAGGCTTTTCTTTTTTCACGATGAGAGAGAGAATTCTGAGCAGAGAGCGAGAAGTAGAGGAGCAGAGAGCCAGTGTCATTCCCAAAGCTTCGACGGCATGTCTCCAACTAGGTACACATCCTCGATCACTCTAATCATCTGAATTATAGATTTCTAGGCCCTCCTTTCCTTCCCGGAGCATTTCCAAGGGATCCAGAATGATCCCTTGGCTAAAGAAGCTCCTTCGTGCCCCGTCGTCGCCGTTTTTCGGCGACAGAGGTGGGGCGGGCAATCCAGGAGGCTTCCTGGACCCCCGAGCCTCCTGCCTTCCTCCTCTGGTCTTCCCGGAGCTCGCCTGCCCCTTGGATCGCCACTCCGCCGCTCTAGAAGCCTCACACGAGATCGCTGGAGAGGACACCCCATAGCTGTCGTCGTCGGAGAAGAAGGCCCCTGTCTCCGCGGTGATCCAGCCCCGCGGAGACCTTCCTCTGGCCTCACGTGATCGTCCCGCAGCCACCAAGACCTTTCTCCACCTCTGGATAGCCCCCGCAGCCTAGCTCACTGGAGTTTTCAGCGTCGGCGGTGAGGGAGATCGGAAGGAACATCTGCCACGTCTCACTCGCTTTAATGCCCTTAGAAGCCTCCCGCTCCTCTTCCTCAACCTTCTAGATGCCTCAAAATGCAGCGTCGTCGCGTCGAATGCCTCCAGTCGCCGGCGTAGCCCCAATGGCAAGAGGGGTGGGTGGCCCACTCCAGCCATTGTGCCTCTGATCCAATCGGTTGGATCTCTCTGGATGCCTCTTTTCTTGCTTCTCGTGGACTCTGATCTTAGATCAGACCACGGGAGGCCATGTTTGCCCCCCTTCGGCGGTCGGCGGCGGCGGCGAGCTCTATCGTCAACGAGCTTCGTCGTCGATGACCGTCATTCCTTCTTTCATTTAAAAAAAACATTTTAAAACATTTATTTTGCATAAACTTCTGAAACTTAGTTTTCATTTCAAGTAGATCCTTTTTTCATTACTATTAGGTCCTTTTATTGCATCTAGGTCCTTCCTTCATTTTTCTTAAATGTTTTGAATAAAGTTTTAACTGAAAATATTACATTTTTACCCTAAACTTTTAAAATAATGTTTTCTTAGTTTAAAACTTTAATAAAAACCCTATAGAGTCTTTGAATCATGTTTTCTTTTAGACAAATTGCATGATGGACCTTATACTCTTATAAAATCATTCTACAAGTTCATTTTCACTAAGAAATTTGCATGCAAACTCCTGATCTTTTCCAAAAACTTTCTAGAAGTTCTTTTTTCAGTAAAATTTGCATCTAGGCCCTTGCACTTTCTTGAAACTTTTCTAGAAGTTCGTTTTTGCTATGAAAATTGCATAATAATCCCTGGAATTTTCAGAAATTTTCCAGAATGTACATTTTTGTGGTTTAATTGCATAAAAACCCCTGAACATGTTTAAAAACTTTCCTGAAGCCTGTTTTCTTGGGTAAATTGCATTTTAAATCTCATATTTTATTGGAACTCTTCTGAATGCTTTATAAAATTACATTTTGGCCCTTGTTTTCTTCATAATGTATCATGAATGCTTTGTTTTCTGGGTTTTTTGCAGTTTAGCCCCTATGCTTTATTGTATTTACTTTGATTTGCTTGTTTTCAAGTGTAAAATGACTGTTTTGCCCCTGAAACATTCTGGAATCATTTTTCTGGCATTTTTACCCTAATTTTATACTGAATTGATTTACATGCATGCATTAGTGGGTAAATTACGTTTTAGCCCTTAGAGAACTTTATTTTGACTAGGGATGCACATTTGACTCCAGAATTCTTCATACATGCATGGATGTGTTTTCCTATGTATTCTCGTTGATTTGGGCTTTTGATTGTCAGTTTTCCTCGGATTTGGGTTTTTTTCACAATACCCCTTGGAGTTTTCGGATTTGCACTCACACTTGCATTTTGCATACTTTTCACATCTTTCTGCACGATTTTTTCCCGTCTTTACTTCCATGCTTGGTGCACGCTTTTCTAGCTTTGTTCCGAGCTTTGTTTTCTCCTCATTTTTTGGGTTTTCCTTTGTTTTCCGCGGTTTTCACTTGCTTTGGTTTTCCATCGCCCGAGGGTGTACAGTAAAAGGCTTGTCAAAGCCGACATGATCCCGAAAAGAGGATTATTTTCTTCTTCTTGATTTTCTCGGATTTATCTCCAATTTCCACTATTTTGCGAGATGCTTTCCGAGAATTTCACGATTTTCCTCTTCGCCCAAGGGCGTATAGTAAAGCGACATTAACAATGCCTACATTCGACCCTCGGATTAATCTTTTTCTTTGATTTCTTTTCCTTTGCTTTAATTTTGGCATGTTTTCAATCATCTTCATGCACGAGCATATAGAATATGCAAGCACACATCTAGCAGACCATTGACAGTAGAAAACCTAGAAAGACCGAGTTTTCTCGGGCACAT
>JAMKQA010017029.1:0-21159 GCA_024699735.1 Posidonia australis
CCCTTACTCCTATATGGAGATTCTTATGCATCAGCCCATGATCCATGTGACATGGCCGAACTTGGTTGCTTTCATTTAGCATGAATAGAATGTGATCTTGTGTGAGGCTTGCAGCCCTTGAACACAAGGTCCATAAATCTTCTCATGCTTGCATTTTTCTAGATTTTCAAAGTATATTTTCCGAGTTTACAAAGACTTTGCATTGCATAGCATTCTGGAATACATTGCACTGCATGGATTTTTGGTGTTTTCCTCGGCACATCTTCCTGGCCCCACTAGAGCACCTAGGTGGCGCACCAGATTGGAGCACCAGTCTGGCGCACCAAACAGGCACATCAGCTTGTTTTTCAGTAGCACACAATAGCTTTTCCCATGATTTTTAGCATGTTTTCCCATTCTTATTTGCTTCTGGTTTTCTTCCTTGATATAGCAGGAAGACCCAATTCTGTTTTTAGCCCATTCCATGCATAGTAGATCATATTTCGCATATAGTAAAGCAAGGATGAAAATCACTCGATGTTGTTAAATCTTTTGATCATATCCGTGCAATATCCTTGCACCGGGGCTCGTCCCAATACACGGGTGACATTTTTGAGCATTAGGACACACCCTACAACCCATGCACTCCAATTTAGCATAAGACACCATTCACTTAGCATGGCATTGCATATCGCCCTCAGGCGTACAAAAAAGGCTGCAAAGCCAACATTTCATATAAGTAAACGAGAAACCCATTAAAAGACCGATTTTTTGGGTGTACGAGAGTGCCTAATACCTTCCTCGTGCGTAACAGGGATCCTTGCCCATTTCTGGTTTGAGACCTTCTTTTCCATTGGCTTATTTGCATGATTTGAGTGTTTTAAGCGGTTTTCCTCGTCTTCCGTTTTTAAATAGACTAGGTGGCGACTCCTGCATTTTATTGTATTTTTGCCGTGACTCTGTCGATCCTTGCGCATTTGGCCTTTTGCGCCAAGCCCGAGGCTGTCGCCGGCATGGTTACAGGAACTGGAGACTCCGCTGGGGATAACCAGATCTCGGCTTTTGTTTTGAATTTCTCGTTTACTTTGGCTTTTCTCCTTGCTTGCCTATTTCTATGCCTTGCATTGGTTGTCCCTTTTATAAGTAGTGTCTTTCTTGCATGCATGCCAGTTATATAATGGGTGTTTCCTTTTTACACATTTGCTATGTCACCACTATTGCACATAACCTGCACATGCTTTTGTTTGATAATCCATGGCTAATTTGTATGTTTATTTCCCTTCTTGTACATGCCATGTTTAATTTGCATGTTTATTTCCCTTCTTGTATATGCCATGCTTAGGAGATTAGAGACATGTTTGCTCTCCCCATTTGGTTAATGAAAATATAAAAACCAAAATCAATAAAACATAAGGCAAACTAGTGACAAATTGCAAATTTTCCCTAACGGTTTATTAAACCTACAAGTAAAAAACTTAAAGCATGCTTTGCATTCATCATATAGGGCATGCATCTTCTCCTCTCCTGAGTCTGCCTATACAGTCTACGAAGGACATTTCTCGGTGTCTCATCCTATGGCTTTGGCGTGGGATGAAATATCGGGTATGTCCCCCCTTGTCTGGGGTCGTGTCGGTATTAGTAGAGGGTACAGCTTACTGCTTTGGCAGAGGATGAGGACCCGAACGCACCACCCGTTCACTGCCTAAGCTTTGGCTGGGATTTAGAATGGAACCTTAATCTTTCTAACCTAGAGTCGAAGACCTATTCACCCCTGTGTGAACCTGGAGTAGATGGCTTGGTAGGACATCCCTAGGATGCGAGGGAGCGCATACTAGAGGCTTTCATGCATTTTGCATCTCATACCGCCATAAACATCGCATCTTTTTTAACTTGTTTGTTTATGTGCATAGGATTCTTGTTAGCGTGCGAGTTTCCTTAGCCTAAGCTCGAGACCTTTCCTTTCGCTGACTCTCGTTGCGACCCCATTTTCGACCGCGTCTCCCGAGTTATCCGTCACTTTCGACAATAGCTCGTCCTAGGATCCGTCCTACTCTTCCCAGCCGTATTCTGATCCTTACTCGCTCGCGATCCACCATGGCCGAGCATGCCAGCGAGTCCCTTTCTTCTGCTGTCTAGAAGGAGGTCCTCGTCTCGGGATACTCTTCCTTTGTTCTTGTTCCAGGGAGGAGGAGGTCCCTATGGAAACATAGAGAATCATGCACTCTACCAATCGACACCAAAAACATGAGATTCCATTAAGTGAATCTCACGAAAACACCACAAAACTAACTGAATGAATAGTATAAAACCAAGATTAAAATTTTCAAACTAAAAATCATACAAGCAACCTAAAATCACAATCCACACATCAAACTAAAGGACTCTTTGAGCTCTATTGCTAGGAACTAAAATCATCAAAATCTGCCTCATGTAGCTCGAGAAAACTGGAATGGAAGCACATAGTTACTGTGCATTCCACAGAGCAACAGAAGTCATTAAAATGCCATAAAAAGCTCTGAAATCTTCTAAAATTCTCTAAAAGCGTCCATGACATCCACACACGTCCATTCTATACTATCATGGCCCTAGGAAACGAATTTAGCAAAAGGGGTAGTTCTACGAGGGATGTGTACCTGACTTACAGTCAATCTAGCTCTCCCACTGCCTCTGCACTGTTGACACAACTCTACCCCTCTCCCTAACCTCCCGGCATGACGATGGCACACGATGGTAGCTCTCCACCCCGGTGGTTTCCCCTTTCTCTGTCTCGTCTTCCCTTTCCTATCCCTCACTCTTTGATTAAATAAGGGGATGGAGAGAGAAAAGAAGGAAGGAGGGAAAGAAAAGGAAACCAGGCCCACAAGTCTAGCCCCACTCGCTCGCTCCCTCTTCACTACGTTCCTGTCCTAAGACGGAACAAGCCGTCCCACAAGAGCCTCAAGCCAAAGGGAAACCCGAGCATGAGCCTGTGATTGCAGGTGAATGCACCCAACCATGGTTGAACACTCAATAAACCCATGCACTAACTCCAAGAGCACACGACGAGCACCCTTTAGATCATCACCTTGTACAAGCTAGGTTACGAGTACTGAATTGATAGTTGCACGACCATTAACAGCTCAATGGCCCATGCTAGAATGAAACAGCTACCCGGGCACTTTTACAACTCTCTATGGTTTCAAGACAATCCCCAGGGTCACCACGAGAGTCTATACAATATCTCAAACTCAGGGCACTAGGATACGACGTTTGAAATTCGATTGTGACATTGAATTCACCAAAATGCAGTTTAAGTCCTAATTTCTGAATACTAAACACTTCATGCCACCAATTCGCACTGGTAATTCACACTGGTAAGTTGTGCCTTCTAAACACACTGGCAACTCGCACTTACTATACACATTGGACGCTCAAATCTAGATTAATTAGTTTGTTAAATACCATCTAAGGTCTGAGTCGTTACAACCAAACATTTTGAATGCTCCAATTTGCCTTTTATTAAATTACTATTTATCAAAGCATAATTGATTTTACTAATACAAAATTATCAAAATTAACTCAAATCTATTTAAATTTCAAAATTAGAATCTTCACTAAACACCAAACATGATTGATTGATCTATAAGCAATATGAAATTACCAAAAAAAGGTCAATTCTGTTTAATTTGAAATTTTAAATCTTCCCTAAATTAAAATTGAAATCTCATTACTGTCAAATTGAAATCTCAATAATTTTCCTAATTTATAGTTATAAATTTAAATTCAAATCTCCATGTTTACAAATTGTTCTTTCCTAATTGTTTTTTTTAAAATTAGAAGTGTTCATAATCAATTATTGTTTCTTTTAGAACACGTCTAGTTTTAAATTGTTCAACATTTTAAATATTTTGAGTTTAACAATTTTTAAAAATTCTATATTGTTTAATGATTCAATATTTCTTTAGTAGTAATTATTTATTATAAAATGCTCTATGATGTGCAATTTTGCATGTGCTCTTCACTATAATTTATACAGTAATTATTAGTTGCAAATATATATGTAATTTGCAAGGGTCTCTCCTAACAATTACATGGACATATTAAAAACCCAAGTTGCTACTTAATAATCCACTCTATATTATAAATTCATGCACATAGATAATGTGAATGACTTTTGGATTACAAACTATTTGTAACCACCCTAGACTCCATAAATCCTTGTAACTTCACACATTATTTTATTGTAACTCTTCTCTACGCATTATTGTTTTGTAATAATTTAGGTTTGTGTTTTCTCACTATTTTGCCGTGGTTTTCTGTGTGGGGCGCGTACTAGATGACTTGGATGTCACTCATGCGTTCTTTGTTTGGTTTCAGGTACAGGTAGTGTAGTTTAGTCCCAACGTCCGTGTTGGAGCCACTAGCCGCACATTGTTCCTAGAGGTGAGCCTTAGTTTGTTGTAGTTGTTTATATAATACTGTAATTATTGTTATTGCTTGTGATACTATGATTTAGGTAGTGTACCTAGGTTCAGGGCATTACAGGGTGGTATCAGAGCTAAGGTTAAACCTAGTGCACTAGCTTGGTGATGTCTTATCTAGTGGCTCCATGGGATTACACAGTAGAGAGTTGTACTTTATTTTGATTGTTTTTTTCCCTTGTTGTGCCGTAGTAGAAAGGCCCCAGTGCTTGACTCTGAGATGGGAGAAGGCAGAGCTTAGAGGGGCATGCGACGAAAGTTTGGCGAGATGATGCGGGATTTCACCCAGTCTTTCTGTAGTAGCAGCAAGGATAAAGCGAAAGGAGACCCGTGGGTCAAGCAGTTTCGCCAGCTATGCACGCTGACTCTAGATGGATGCGACACATTAGAGGAGTGTGAGGTTTAGTTCTTGGAGGTAGAGAAGATCCTAGAGGGCATTGAGTGTCTAGCAGAGAAGTGGGTCCGGATCGCAGCATTTTAGCTCAAGGGCATTGCAGACTAGTGGTGGAGGGTTACGTGCCACACCAAGTTTCCTACTGTGGACCTACTGATGATCTCTTGGGAGGAGTTTTGAGAGGTATTTTATGAGAGGTTCTTTCCTGAGTATGAGAGGGACAAGCTAGATAAATAATTCCGGAACTTGAAGTAGGGAAGCTTGACTATGACTGAGTATGAGTCGTCCTTCCTTCAATTGGAGCAGTTCTCTCAGACTGTGGTCTCTGAGAAGAACAAAGCTAAGAAATTTGTGGAAGGGCTTAAATCCAGCACTGAGATCCAGAGTCATTGGCTTCCGATGTTAGACCTTGACAGATGCGATTAAGCTTGCAAACTGTTTTGAGGATGATCATAGGTTGTTCCAGGAGGAATACCCTAAGAAGGATAAGAGGAGGAAGTCCATCTCTCGACCCTTAGTCTTCCGACCCTCTGTTTCTTGACCTTTGGTCACTAGAGCACCAAGTTCTGAGAGGTCTGGTAGCTCTAGGAAGAAATGAAAGGAGCAGCCTACATCTAATAGAGAAGAAAGTGTTGGTTTTAGCCATGCAGGATTTAACAACGATCCGAAGGTAGGACCTTGCCACGTCTGTGGTAAGAAGGGAGACGTAGCGGCGCAATGTTGGAATAGATAGAGGAGTTTAGACAGTGTAGTATACTACAGTAACCATGCTAAGGCAAAAGTGGAGGCAGCAGTAACAACAGGGACAGAGATGAAGGAAGGGTATGACGAAACGGGGACCTCCTCCAGGACAGCAGAGGAAAGGGGCTTGTTGGTTTGCTGGGCCATAGCGGATCACGAGCGGGTACAGATTGGACTGCGACTGGGAACAAGAGGACGGATCCTAGGACGAGCTATCGTCAAAGGTGACAGATAACTCGGGAGATGCGGTCGGAAGTCATGTCACACCGGGTGTCAGTGAAAGGAAAACCTCGAGCTCTAGCTAAGGAATTCACACACTGATCGGTACTCTATGTACAAAAACAAACAAACAAGTTAGAAAAGATGCAGTGCTTATGATGGTATGGAATGCAAATGCATGAATGCTTCTAGCATGCGCACTCTCACAGTCTAGGAGTGTCCTACCAAGCCATCTACTCCAGGTTCACATAGGGGTAAATGGGTCTCCGACTCAAGGTTAGAAGATAAAAGTTCCCATTCTAAATCCTAGCCAAAGCTTAGGCAGTAAACGGGTGGTGCATTCGAGGCCTCGTCCTCTGCCAAAGCAATAGGTTGTACCCTCTACTAACACCGACACGACCCCGGACAAGGGGGATATACCGGTATTTCATCCCATGCCAAAGCCATAGAATGAGAAAACCAGGAAATGTCCTTCGCAAACTATATAGGTGGACTCAAGAGATGAGAAGATGCATGTCCTATATGATGAATGCAAGATATGCTTTAAGTCTTTTACTTGCAAATTTATTTAACTATAGGGGAAAGTTTGCAATTTGTCACTAGTTTGTGTCCTATTATTTATTTGTTTTTTTATTTTTATGTTTTTATTAACCATAAAGGGGAGGAAAGCATGTCTTTAATCTCCTAAACATGGCATATACAAGAAGGGAAGAAAACATGCAAAGCAACCATCTATTAATAAACAAAAAGCATGTGCATGTTATGTGCAAATGTGGTGGCATAGCAAATGTGTAAAAGAAAACACCCAATGATACAAAAGGCATGCATGTGAGGAAACAACTTATTAAAAAGAAACAACCAAAGCAAAGCATGGGAAACAAGCAAACAAAGAGAAAAGCCAAAGTAAACGAAAAACCCAAAACGAAAGCCGAGATCTGGTTGTCCCCAGTGGGGTCGCCAGTTCCTGTAACCATGCCGACGACAGCCGTGTGCTTGGCGCGAAAGGCCAAATGCACAAGGACCGCGAAGTCACGGCAAAACAATAAAAAGCAAATGATAAAAATGCAGGAGTCGCTACCTAGTCTATTTAAAATAGGAGACGAGGAAAATCGTTTTAAAACATTAAAATCATGCAATAAAACCAATGCAAAAGGTCAATCATGAACCAGAAAATTGGGCAAGGATCCCTATGACCATGCCGGTGGAACACTTGGCGTGGCTCTCCACCTACTTTGTGTGCGGAAACACACGAGGAGATCCGATATGGTCACGGCGAAAATGGTGAATCCGGAAGAAGAGACAAGACTCGGAAACGCCAAAGGGAAGTCAAAAAAGATAAGGAAAGGAGTCGCCACCTAGTCTTTTAATGGAAAGATGAGGAAAACCAAAACAAACACAAGAAAATCAAGAAACAAAACAAATTGCAGAATGCATGTGTGATCCGTGCCTAATGGATAATGCAAGATGAATGCGGGCTAGAGAAAGGGTAAGGATTCTGGTTACGCATGGGGAAGGGGTTAGGCACCCCCATGTGCCCAAGAAAACTCTGTCTTTCTAGGTTTTCTTACTGTCTAAGGTCTGCTAAATTTACGCTTGCTTATTCTATATGCTTATGCATGAAGATGACTGAAAACATGCCAAATCAAAGCAAAGAAAAGGAATCAAGGGAAAAAGTTAATCCGAGGGTCAAATGTAGGCATTGTTAATGTCGCTTTACTGTATGCCCTTGGGTGATGAGGAAAATCGTGAAAATCTCAGAAAGTGTCCCGCAAAACAGCGGAAATTGGGATAAATCTGAGAAAATAAAAAAGGGGAAAATAATCCTCATTCGGGACCATGTCGGGCGATGGAAAACCAAAACCGCGGAAAATCGAGGCAAACTCGGAAAACGAGGAGAAAATAAAGCTTGGAAAAAGCTAGAAAAGCGTGCACCAAGCAAGGAAGAAAAGACAAGACAATCCGTGCAAAAAGATGTGAAAGGCCATGCAAAATGCAAGTGCGAATGCAAATCTGAAGAATGTAGGGGGTTTTATACAAAAAACCCAAAATCCAAGGAAAGTTGAAGTTCAGAATCCCAAATCCTCAAAAATATGTAGGAAAATACATTCCATGCATGTATGAAGAATTCTGGAGTCAAATGTGCATCCCTAGTCAAAGGAAGCTCTCTAGGGGTCAGAATGCAATTTACCCACTAATGCATGCATGCAAATCAATTTTGCATAAAATCAGGGTAAAAATGCAAGAAAAAAGGCTTAGAAATGATCTAGGGAGTTTCAGGGGCAAAATGGTCATTTTACCCCTGAAAATAGGCAATCAGAACAATTCCACAAAGTAAAGGGGGTAAACTGCAAAAAACCCAACAAACAAAGCATTCCAGGAAGTTTTGAAGAAATTCAGGGGCAAAAATGTAATTTTCACTGAGATTAAAACTTGCAGAAGAAATTCAGTGAAAAAGGAGGGTTAAAATGCAATTTACCCAAGAAATATGCTTCTAGAAAGTTTTCTAAAGAAGTTCAAGGAGTTCCATGCAATTTTCACATCAGAATATGCTCTCTGAATGCTTTCTGTAAAACACAGGGGCTCATATGAAATTAATCCAGCGAAATTAAGCATTTTGAAACATTTTTAAAAATGTAAGGGCTTATATACAATTTTCACAAAGGAAATGAACTGTCAGAAACTTTCCAAGGAAATCGAAGGTTATCAATGCAATTTGTCTGAAGCAAAACACATTTTATAAACTCTGGAGGGCTTTTATTAAAGTTTTAAACTCTGAAAACATTACTTTAAAAGTTTAGGATAAGAAATGTAATATTTTCAGTTAAAACTTTATTCGAAACATTTAAGAAAAATGCATACAGGACCTAAATGCAAGAAAAGGACCTAAAAGTAATTCGAGAAGGACTAAAATGCAAGAAAAGTAACAACTTTTGGATTTTATTTTAAAAAGTTTTTTAAAAGTTTTATAAAAGAAGTAAAAAGAACGACGGCGCCGCCGACGGAGCTCTGCTGTCAACGACCGTCAGAGGCCAGAAGGGGGCCTTCAGAGGCCTGATCTTAGATCAGACCCCACCGGAAGCAAGAGGGGAAGGCAAAAGGAAGATCCGCTGGAGCCGATGCGCGATCGGACGGCGGGAGAAGCCTCCCCACCTCCTTCGCCATCGCAGGACTCTAGAGACGGCACCGAGGAAGGAAGGGGCTCAGGAGGTTGAGGCACGGCTGCTCTGAGGCTTCTGGTGGCTGCGGGATGCCTTGGGGCTTTTTCCGGAGCAGTGCGGTGCTTGGCGGTGCGAGGTGGTGGCCTGGCCATTGCCGCCGCGGCTTCCTCCAGCGAGTGGCATTGCTACAGCGATCCAGTGGTCGTGGCGCGGTTCTGGATGCTCGGGTGGCCTTGGGGCATGTCATGGAGTGCTTGCAGTGGCCTAGAGAGGCACGGGGATGCTGGAGATGCGCAGTCCACCTTTGAGGTGGTCGTCTTCTCCGGCGACGGCTACCTAGGCGTTTCTCCGGCGGTTTGGTGCGGGGCTACCTGGAGGTGGTGGAACGGAGACTCGAGGAGCGGAGGAGCATGGGGAGGGCTAAAGGAGGAGGACCGAGGGCCTGAGGGGCCGAGGGTCCAGGAGACCTCCTGGATTGCCCCCCCAACCTCTGTCGTCGATGTTTGGCGACGGCGAGGCACGGCGGAGTGTCGAAGGCCAAGGGATCGCTCTGGATCCCTTGGAAACGGCTCAAGAAGAGAGGAGGAGGACCGGAGGACCAGAATTCAAGCAATTGGGAGGAGGACAGTGTGCGTACCTGGCTGGAGATCGTTGTCAGAGCTCCGGCAGCGGCGGTTGCTCCTCTCCCTCTCCGCTTCTCTCTCGGTGTCCCTTCTCTCTCTGTTTCTCTCTGAATTCTCTGTGGCTCTGTCGTGTGGCTTGTGACTCCTCTCCTCTTCTTTATATAGGCAAGCAGAGAACGGAACCCAACAACTTGTACCAAAATGCCTCTCTCTCCTGAAACAGACCAGCCCTCTCCCTAACCAACCAGACGCTCCTCCTAACAGACTAGCAAACACCCCCTAACCACTGTCCCCTCCTGTCCCCTTGGCTGCCAACAAGATGAATGGTGATCCAGTGCCTCGCCGGTGGTTGATCCAGTGGCTGTGGTCGCTTGGGGGCTTGCTGGATTAACGATGAGATGGGCTGGAGAATAATGGGCTGCTGGTTGAAGAAGCTCGTAGGGTTTTGGGTGAATTCAGTGAAGATGAATGGGTTTAGTGAGGTGGAAGGAGACTTGTGATTTTTTGGTAAAATTGGTAAATGAAGAATGATTAATGGATAAGGAGAGGGAGAAATAAGGTATGGGTTTGATTTTGGAAGAAGAGGAAGAAATAGGTTCAACTTTGAAGAATCAAATAGGAGAAAATGTAGGTTGAGCCATTGTGGGCTTCATGGGCCTCCATGGGCTTAATGGGCCCATGTGGGCCTGCATGGGCCCAATTAGGGTTAAATGGGCCCAAATGGGTTAAAAGAGCTTTCATGAAGACAAATAGGCCTAAAATGGGCATGTGGGCCCAAGTGGGCTCAATTAAGGTTTAATGGGTCTATGTGGGCCTTCATGGGCCCAATTGGGTCTCCACGAATTAAAAGGCCTTGGTTAAGTCAAAACTCAGCCACCACATCTCCATCCTGCAAAAAACAGAAAATTGGGGTGTCTACAATCCCTGTTACGCACGAGGAAGGTATTAGGCACCCTCGTGCGCCCGAAAAATCTATCTTTCATGGGTTCTTCGTTTATTTATATGAAATATTGGCTTTTCAACCTATTCCTGTATGCCCAAGGGTGATATTCCATGCAATGCTACATGCAAGTGTTGCCTTATGCTAACATGGGTAGAGAGACTGTAGGATGTGTCTTAATGCTTAAAAAGGTCACCCGAGTGGTGAATCAAACACTAATGCAAATATATTGCACGGATATGACCAAAGATCCAATAACACCGAGTGGCTTTCATCCTCACTTTGCTATATGCAAAACTTAAGCTACCATGCATAAATGTGGATGAAAATCGACTGGAGTCATCCTGATATATCCAGGAGGACACTCAAAGAAACCAAAGGCAAAGTAAACCAAGAATCATGCTAAATACCATGCCAAAAAGCTACTATGTACAGTTAAAAAAGGCAGGTACGCCTGTGTGGTGCGCCACCTAGGTGCTCTACTGATGTGTGCCAGGAAATTGTGCCAATGAAGTGATATAAAGTATTGTAAATATGCATAAAACCATTTGAAAACGTATCATGAATATCTAAAACTCCCGATCACATATGAGTGAGTTTCCCCCTCTTCCACAAGGTCATAAATGAAAGAGGAAACCCAAGAAAGCACGATATGGGTCTTGTGCTCAAGAACTATATACCTCACACAAGACCACACAACCCTACTTTGAATAAAGCTAATGGGTCTCAGCCACGCTACCCGGTCCTGGATCATGGAATGTTGCATAAGAGCTCCTCAAATAGGAGTCCATGGGGCAAACAGTTCACCAGACCATAGTAACAGGCTGACTATGCTAGATGCAAAACTAAAACAAACAGTACTATCACATGTTGAAATCGTGCACACAAGAACATGACATATTAGGGATAAAACATCATGAAAATCAAAGTCCAAGACAATCGGAATAGCATGCAGATTATGATGCAAAGTTGGCTGCTTGCACTATGTGACCAGGCTAGTGCGCCAACCTGGTGCGCCAGGATGGTGCGCCAGCTAAGTGCGCCCATCTAGTGCGCCAAGTTGGTGCGCTCCAGATAACTTGTTTCAGACTATGGTCTGACTTCAGAGCCTGGACCAGATGTATGCAACCAACTAGGTTACTGATTACCCAAATCATTAAGATAGATGCCAAAGAACTTAATCATGTTAAACAAATGAGCATAAAAACCCTCTTATCACTCTCTCCTCAAGCCATGCATATTCATAGATCACAAAGACTACAGTTACTATTGATGGGTTCTCTAATTCATACAGTGATTTAATTGACACAGGGATCATGCGGAAAAGATAAAACATGTAAAAAGGATGCATTACGGTTCATGTTCCATAGCATGCGATTACATAAGACTATGATTCATTGTTAACACACCGTGCTAAATTTATCATGACAGAGAATCAATGGACATATAAGGGAACATCACGAATATCCAAAAATCACAGGAAGGCACGAGATAACATCTATGTATACAATATATCAGTTTAGTTGCAGGGTTTTATCCAGAATGTTAAGTAAAATCTAAGTGGAGAAATGGGTAAAGGACCTTACCTCCTTGGGTGTCTCCTCCTTGAATGGCTCAAGGTATTTCCTCCTTGTTGCTTTGGACTCGGTTGGGGTTGCTTAGGAACGCGAGATTGTGCTTTGGAAGTTGGGATGCAGGTTGCTAGGTGTGAATGGCTTGCTAAGAATTTGTCAAGAATTTGCTAAGAGACCAGAAAGCTCCTTCAGGGGGACCTTTTAAAGAGAAAAGAAAAGTGTAACTCCTAGGATGCAAAAGGCCAACAGCCTCGCGCAGATTCATGAAGAATATTCGTGAGTGAGGATTACAAGCACAAAATATGGAAAGCGAATAGCCAGCAGCCTAAGAAGTGGCTGTGCGCCAGCTTGGTGAGCCACAATGGTGCGCCAACATGGTGCGCCGGCTTGGTGTGCCACCATGGTGTGCTAGCTTGATGCTCCATTATGGTGCTCCACATTGGTGCTCCCACCTAGCTACTGGACCATAGGCTTGGGGTTGGTTTGTGCGAGGATCTCTGGCTAATGTTAAATAGCGTTCAAAAGTGGTTAAGCTTGCCGCATCCAAAGCAACATCTTCAGGAGGATCCACCTACGAGCCGCCTCAAAATTGGGTTGTCTACAACTTCAACTGTAGGAAGTCTGGACACTATTAGAAGGACTATCCTAATCCACTGAAACCAGCAGGAGATGCGTCTCGTTAGCCTACCAAGGGGAGAGTGTTATCCATTGCTGCCCTAGATGCTGGTCCATCAGGAGATGTGGTGAAAGGTGAGAATTAGTATGGTTGTATGAGTTGAATCTCGTCTTGTAATAATAGATCCTATATGTAATCGATACTATATTTGGTTATGGCTATGATTATGATTATGGCTATGATGTGTTGATGTTAGGATCTTTTCTTATGGTTGATTAGATGGCCCAAGTCCTATTCGAATTTGGGAGTTCATTTTCTTTCATCTTTGAGTCATTTGCTGCTGAGATCGGAACCAAGCCAGCTAGATTGGCATTTCACCTAGATGTAGTTACTCCATTAGGAAAACACAGTCTAGCATGGAGGTATCTAAGACCAGTCAATATCCAGCTGGGAGAGGAATTTTCAGGCCAGCTTGATCTTGATGGATATGTAAGGTTATGATGTTATCTTGAGAATGGATTGGCTGGCACAGCATTCAGCCATGATTGATTGTGCCAAGAGAAGGGTTCTGGCAAAGTGTCCAGGCCAAGACTAGTGTGTGGTGCAAGGTACCAAGCCAAGTGAGCCTAGAAAGGTGATATCTGCTATCAAGGCCTACCATCATCTAGTAAGAGGCAGTGTGGGCTATTTAGCCTATATAAATGTTTCTACTTCGCTTTGTGATTGGGGTTGAGGATTTGCCAGTGGTGCAGGAATATCCTAACGTTTTCCCGAAGGAATTGCCTGGTATGTCACCACACAAGGAAGTGGAGTTTGTGATTGATCTGATATCAGGATTAGGTTCTATTTCAAAAGCTCCATACGGGATGACACCCGCTAAATTGTGGGAGCTCCATAATCAACTATAGGAACTAATGGACAAGGGATTTATCTGTCTGAATATTTTACCTTGGGGAGCACTGATACTGTTCATTAAGAAGAAGGACGATTCACTTTGGCTCTATATAGACTACCGGATGTTGAACACAATCACTGTCAAGAACAATTATCCACTGCACAGGATTGATGATTTGTTCGATCAGTTGCAGGGAGCATCGGTGCTTTCCAAGATAGACCGAAGATCCGAATATCATCAGCTACAGATCGGTGCTTTCATAACCACTATGGACATTACGAGTTTTTGGTTATGCCATTTGTGTTGACGAATGCTCTGGTTGCCATCATGGACCCGATGAATAGGGTGTTCAAGCCTTATTTAGACCAATTTGTGGTCATCTTTGTGGATGACGTCCTCGTATATTCTCCAGATGTTGAGACCCATCAGAGGCATTTGAGGATCGTACTGGAGACACTGAGATAGCATCAGCTCTATGCCAAGTTCTCCAAGTGTGAATTTTAACTAGAGGAGGTGTCCATCCTTGGTCATATCATCTCAGAAAATGGCATCAAGGTGGATCCAACCAAGGTAGAAGTTGTCAACAGTTAGGTTAGACCGAAGACAATGAATGAGATTAGGAGTTTTCTAGGCCTAATAGGATATTATAGGAGATTCATTCAAGATTTCTCCAAGATTGCTGCACCATTGACTAGACTGACCAGAAAGGAAGTAAACTTTGCCTAGGATTGGCAGTGCGAGAAGAGCTTCAATGAGTTGAAGGCTCGTTTAGTGTTAGCCCCAGTTTTGACTTTGCCTTCTGGGAGTGGCGATTTCATAGTCTACAGTGATGCTTGTGGAACCAGCTTGGGGTGTGTGTTGATGCAGCATGTTAGGGTGGTGGCATACGCCTCACGCCAGTTAAAAGATCATGAAAAGAACTATCCTATCCATGATTTGGAAATGGTAGTTGTTGTGTTCGCTCTAAAGATTTGGAGGCATTATCTGTATGACGAGCAGTTTGAGGTGTATACAGATCATAAGAGCTTGAAGTACATCTTCACTTAGAAGGATCTAAATCTGAGACAAAGGGGCTGGGTGGAGTATATCAAGGATTATGACTTCAGCTTGTCATACCACCTAGGGAAAGCAAATGTAGTTGCAGATTCTCTAAGCAGACGCACTCATGTCATGGCTAGCCTGATGTTTCGTAAATAGAAATTGTTAGAAGGAATGGTGGAGTGCAGACCTTAGAGACAGTCTCAGGGTGCTGCTAGAGTTGTGCTAGCAAATTTGTCTATTTGCCCAAGGATGATCGAGGCAATTGTGACCACTCAGTAGTATGATTCCTTTGTGTCAGATATCTGGAGAAAGCTGGAAGCTGGGAATGCCCCTCACTTTTCAGTTGGGGTAGACGATGGGTTGAGGTACGACCTGAGGTTGTATGTACCTCAGGTGCAGGAAATCAAGAACAGTCTACTTGATGAAGCTCACCGCTCCAGATATACCATTCATCCAGGAGGCACCAAGATGTATAAGGACCTGAAAAGGAATTTCTGGTGGCCTGGAATGAAGAGGGAAATTGTTGAATATGTGGCAAAGCGTGCAACTTGCTGAATGGTGAAGATAGAACACCAGAAGCCCGAAGGGACCTTACAGCCTCTGGACGTTCCAGTGTGGAAATGAGAGAATGTGTCGATGGATTTTGCGACGGGTTTACCGAGGACCTGAAGAAAGAATGATACAGTTTGGGTGATTGTGGATCGCCTTACGAAATCGGCACATTTCTTGCCAATGAGGGTGAACCTTCCATTGGCAAAGCTGGCAGAGTTGTATGTTGCAGAGATTGTGAGACTACATGACGTCCCAATGTCTATTGTGTCTGATAGAGACATGAGGTTCACATCGAGGTTCTGGGGAGCTTTATAGGAGTCTTTTGGTACAGTGTTAAGTTTTAGTACTGCCTTTCACCCCTAGACAGATGGCCAAACAGAGAGGACCATCTAGACACTAGAGGACAAGCTGAGGGCCTGCGCCTTGGATTTTGGTGATAGCTGGGAGGATCATTTACCTTTGATTGAGTTTGCATATAATAACAGTTACTACGCCATTATTGGTATGGCACCATATGAGGCACCGTATGTTAGACACTGTAAGACACCCACTTGTTGGAGTGAGGTGGGTGAGAGACAATTGCTTGGGTCCGAGATCATACAACAGTACAAAGGCAAGGTGGACCTGATTAGGAGGAGGTTGTTGTCTGCTCAGAGTCAGTAGAAGAGTTATGCAGATAGGAGGCGGAGACCTTTGGAATTTGAGGTAGGAGACTTCGTTTTTCGAATGGTGTCATCAACCAAAGGTGTAATGCAGTTCGAAAAGAGAGGCAAGCTAAGCCCCAAATACATTGGACCGTACCAAATTACCAAGAGGATTGGTGAAGTGGCATACAAACTAGATTTACCTCTAGAGTTGGCTTGCATAGAATGCACCTTTCATGTGTCCATGTTGAGGAAATGTTTGGTTGATGCGTCCTAGGTTATACCAATGCAGCCAAAGGAGATGCAAGAGAACCTATCTATGGTTGAGAATGTAGTTCAGATACTGGACAAAAAAGAACAAGTCCTCAGGAACAAAGTGATCCTATTGGTGTTGGTTTAGTGGCAACATTATGGTATAGAGGAGGCCACTTGGGAGCACGAGGTGGACATTCAGAAGCATTACCCTTACTTGTTTTATTAGAGCTGAATTTTGATGACAAAATTTTTGTAAGGGGGTAGGATGTAACACCTGGACCTGATTATCCATTTTTAATTGTAAACCATGTAATTAATTGTGACATTGTATAAATGGTTTATTAATGGATAATCATTTGATCTTTGTGTGAGTGGAGGTTTGTTGGCTTTCTATGCGCCTATTTGTGTTGTGGGAACAATGTAGAGTCTAGTCAGAGGATGCACAGTCGCCTCGGTATGCATGCTCGTCTTTTCCCTTTTCTTTCTTTCCTTCCTCTCTCACTCATGAGCCCTCATCTTCCTCCTCTCCTTTCTTCTTCTCTCGGCCATCCATGCCTCCATTGTGATCTCGTGCTCGTCCCATCCCCTCCAATAACTTCTCAAGTGGAGGTGGGTTGGCGCGATGCGAGGAGGTGGAGGAGATAAATGCGAGGGGAGAATGAGGAGTAAGGGGGTGGCAAGTGAGAGAGAGAAAGAGTGGTGCACGCGAACCGAAGGGGAGGAGCTTTGTGCAAGTGGACCGCTGGTGGGTGAGACTTCGCCGGAGTGTGAGAGGGTTGCTGGAGGGCCGAGCAAGGTATGCGACCTCGCCTTTCCTCCATTTATTTTGGTTTGAGTAAATCGGTTAACGGCATTAAAATGATCAAAAATGCATGATAAATAATGAAAAAATAGTAGGAATGATGGAAATGTGATGAATGGCATGAATGTGTAGAGATCATGCTAGGTTGTATAAATTTTGTGGATTTATGGTCGAAATTTTGATGCATGCTACAATAGTCGAATAATGTGCTTCATGTCTTTGTGATTTTCATGTGGATAGCATGCTTAATGGATTTGTGAATGGTTTGAGTGGTTTAGAAGTAGATCGAGGGTCTACACCTCATGTTTTATTCATGATTTATGTGGTGTGTTTGTTGGGTCCGTTGGAGGTCCCAATACCGATGAATGAATGGGTAGGGCATAGGAGAAGGTTACAGAAATCGAGAATTTCGGTATGCTGATTTTGATTCGGCATACTGTTTTTCTGTCAGTATTCGACCAATGACCTTCATTTGGTAGACTGAAAATAATCAGTCTTCCATTTTAGGGGATTTCGATTGACCGAAATAGGGATTTTTGGACGACCGAATCCCATATTCGATCAATCATTCTGGGTGTTGAAACCCAGTTCGGTATACCAAACTGGTTCGGTTTGCCAAACCAGACCCCTAGCCCATATGAAATAATGATTATGAAAAATGAAAATAAATGGTTTTGAATGAATAATGGACATGTAGTAATGAAGTTTTCCCCGCTACAAGAAAACAGGACTTTAGCCATGGCCAAATTCTGTGGTTAATAAAAAAAGCCGTGGCTAATTGCATTTAGCCACGACTTTTTACCATGGCCAAGTTCGTGGCTAAAAGCTCCGTATCTAAATTTTAGCCACCGCTCTAGTTGCCCGTGGCTAATTTAGCCACGGTTCAATTCCGTGGCTAATCTATGGCTAAATAGTATCTTTTTGCATAAAGATCCATGGCCATACCGTGGCTAATTTAGCCACAGTGTTTTTCGTGGCTAATTTAGCCACGGTATCTTACTGTGGCTCATCCGTGGCTAACTTAGGCACCATATATCACCGTGGCTAATCCGTGGCTAACTTAGGTACCATATATTACCGTGGCTAATCTGTGGCTAACTTAGGCACCATATGTTACCGTGGTTAATCCGTGGCTAATTTTACCTGTGGCTATATCCTGTTTATTCCGTGGCTAAACCCTTGGCTAAATTTGTTGAACATTTTCAACATTTAAGCTAATTTATTTTTTTTCCGCCTGTATTAAAATATATAAATTCATCATCATCATTGACAAACTTCAAACTCATTATCATTAACATATATAAATTCCAAAGCTAACATATAATATTCTCATATATATTAAGGTATCAATTACATGACTATTTCCAAATAGGAAATATAATTCTAACTTAAATTGTCTCAAAATGTGAATATGTAATTCAAACATTGTCATCTGCATGTCTTGTAGAATTTGGCTCCACATAATGATCATTGTTCTCGTTAACACATGTAGAAGCCTACAAAAAACAATATAAGTCACGAAACAATATTAGAATTGCTTAAACAACATAAGATATTTCATTAAAGTACATAATTCCGTTGTTTCAATTAAAAAAACGAATTAAGTTTGGAGACACACGAAAAGACATTCATCAACATCATTAAGTTCTAATTTGTCAAGTTCGATCAAATTCTATTGCAAGGATTGATTAAGGTCTAATTTGTATATGAGTTAGAAATACGAGTCAATAGAACAAAGTATAAGAATAACATGAAAAAGTAAAGAAACTAGATATACTTACAATGTTTGATGTTTGAAGTGACGGAGGCTTCCAACCCATGGACAAAGCATAATTCTCAAAGCAGTCCTTGAGAATATCAGGCATTGCTTCTCTCAACATGTCTTTGAATTGAGTTAATTAAAGCTCATTGAGAGATGAGAGTTGATTAACTGATTGTGATGATTGTATTGATTTCATTATCCTTGTGGAAGATTCACGAGGGCTAAATCCAATCACTCGTCCTTTCTTTACTCCTCCAGTAACTTGAATCCAAGCATCCAAGTTGTCTTGTAGTAAATTTTGCATTGATCCTTCTTCACCTTTTATTGAAGAAGATGATGAGTTGATACCCATAATGGAGTTGTAGTTGTCCTAAATCATGCAATTAGATCCATTAATAAAAAAAAGATATATTAATAAATAAAACTACCATTTTAATAAAATAAATAACTTACATGAATGTTTTTTGCTCTAACATGGACCCACTCATTGCTTTTTCTCTTTTGATGAATCCTTTTGAAGATCTCTGCTTGAGTTGGACGACGATTAATTTGTTTCTCTTGAATTGAAATCATATATTGATAATGTAATTGAGGAAATATCTATAATAAAAAGATTTAATTAACTTCAAGATAAATACACATCATACCATATCCTTTCTATGACCCTCAACACTCTTTGAACCACCAGTATATGTCATATGAGAAGAGCTTCAACGATTTTGAATTACTTTTTCTGAAGTAACTTGCCACTGCTCTAACTTCCATCCATTCACAAACTCATCCCACATTGGTCTTTTGGCCCATTTTGGTGGAAACTCTTTGCATTTGTCATCTATTTTGGAGACCTTAGCTTTCTTCATTGCTTCACATCTTGCCTTATACAACCAAGCCTTGTAACGTTCTTTTACATATCCATCAAATGTTTCCTTTGCATGCCTAGTTGCCACTTCATCTCCAAAGTTGTAATATTCCTTTGAAAAACAAGCATTAATCATTGTAAATAATTAATATAAAATTTTAAAATATAAATGCAATGACTTACCAATAATTTTCCCCACATCATATTCTTCTCTGTATCTTTCCAATCATTCCATAACAGGTAAGCAACTGGAATATGACCCTTGACAATACTAGCTATTTGTGACTTTACTAAAGATGGTTCAAATGATCTACAAAAATTCAAATAACAAATAAATATTAACACACTTATTTTTGTAAACAATAAACAATTACATATAATAATATTAGTAAATGTGACAACCCTTTTAGTGCAATTGCAGGAATTGGAGCTACTGGTACAGAAATTCCTTATACATCTCCTCTTGATCTTTGTGTTTGATTATCTATAATCATATAATTAGATTTGAAAAGTTTCCAATGAAAAAAGAAACATATACATGAACATATAATTATGTAAATACCATTATCCATTGTAGGAGTCGAACATGATCCTAATACACCATCACTATTGTGTACCCTTGAAGTGTGTATAGGAATTGGAGCTTCTGGTACATGAATTGGAACTTCTGGTACACTTGGAGCTTCTGATATAGGAATTGGAGCTTCTGATACACTTAGAGCTTTTCTTTCTCTGATATGTTGTGCAATTTGTCCTCTTCCCCGACCTCGTCCTCGACGACCACAAATTTGTGTACCTCCTCCACGAACCATTTGTCCTTACTTGATCTAATAATTAGTCAAGGTGAGAAACCTCATTTACTAACTTTGGAATCAGAATCACATAATAATAGAGATGTATGTGTATTAACTAGCGTAATTTGCAAAAAAAAAAAAGAATATAACTTCGGAATTTGTACTAACTTCGGAATCAGAATATAACAAAAAAAAACATTAGCTATATTCATACAATAATATGACAAATACAGCGACTATCTGTTGTCATGTTCTCTAGTTTGTCTTGTTGAGAAGTTCATATAAATTAAGTTCATACAATAATATGAAAATAACAAATTCATAAGGTCCTAGCGAATAGGGATAATAAGGTCGACAAGAAAAAAGATAGCTCTGGCGAAAAACTGCGTCGAAACAAAAGCTCTCGGAGATTAACTGA
Organism: Posidonia australis; assembly: GCA_024699735.1. Classification (NCBI taxonomy): domain Eukaryota; kingdom Viridiplantae; phylum Streptophyta; class Magnoliopsida; order Alismatales; family Posidoniaceae; genus Posidonia; species Posidonia australis. The sequence goes on from JAMKQA010017029.1 coordinate 20,727, forward strand.
GTTACTGCCTCTCGATCTCTTCCACTCCTACTTTCGCCCCGCTCTACCATGGCGGCATGTCGGATGCCTCAGGGGCGCCGTGAGCCCTATTTTCTCCGCTCTCGAAAGGCGGTGTCGGGGAGAGATCGTGACGATTGTGCTGGATCTAAGGTGGCGTCTTCTCGGATGGTAACCTCTAACCCTCCTTCATCTCTGATCTGCCCATTTAAGGGCAATCGGAAGACGAAGGCTTCTGTTTCTCTCCTTGGGTCGGTGCAGGAGTGTCTTGCTCCCTCTGACTCTTCCCGGAGAAGATCTCTTTCCGATGTCTCTAGATTTTCTAGATCTGGAATATCGGTGATCTTTTGTGGTTTTGTCCCTTGCTTGAGCATTCCTGTAGATCGGAATGGGCTTATTGTTGTGGATGCTAGTTTTATTTGCAGATCGATACCTC
>JAMKQA010017030.1:0-11057 GCA_024699735.1 Posidonia australis
ATTGCTGGTCTATATCAATTGCTCTCATCCTCTTCTTGTATGTTATATAAATTGCATAAGTAGTTAAGCTTGATTATATCTGTTAAATAATCTCCTTGTATGTTATTTCCATTAATCTCTAAAAATAGTCAAAGTAATTAAAAAGTGTTAATTCTCTATTCACCCCCCCTCTAGAGGAGCATTTCGATCCTACACAAACGACAGTCCAAAGACTCACAATCGTAATCAGGAACCAAAGAAAATTTCCCAGTAGAAAAGAAACTATAATATCATCCTCCATATCCCAATCAGAGTGTTCGGATTCAGACAAACAATTGCCCAAACCCTAGAATAGCTGATCAGAGTAAAATTTCACCGTAAAGCTCAACTATTCTAACAAATGCCATAAAATGCCAATAAATTCCAGATCAATATGCAAAGAAAGAGGTAAGAAAGTGTTTTAGCTGAAGTTTATACCTTCTAGTCGTTTACCTCGACGAGAGAATACCAACGTCGACGAGAGGTTGATCCCGATAGCGAGAGGCCGATCCCGTCTACAAGTAGGCAAGGGGCCGAACCCGTCGGCGAGACAATGCTCTAACCATGGGCCAATCTGAGTAGCCAAACCCGTCGGCGAGAGGCCGAGAAAATAAAAACATACCTGACGGAGAGGAGGAGGGTAAGGACCAGTAGGAGGTGGAGGAGAGGAGAGTCCCAGCGAGTAGGCGCAGAACTGCTAGCGGGGGAGGCCACCGGCGACGACTAGCTGCAAGAAGCGGTCGACAAGAGCGACGACGGAGAAGGGGTATAGACGCCCAAGACATCTAACGGGAAAGGAGAGCGGCGGGTGAGGAGGGATCGCCCACTACTACTACCAACCGCAAGAAGCCTTAGGAGGAGGCCACCGGCGATAGAAGAGATCGACGGGAGAGGAGAGTGGGGGAGATGCCATCGACTGGATCCCACGACAAGAGCGACGGCAGGGCGACGGGAGAAGCGCACGGGAGATGCCCTAGCTCAAACGACACATTCCTTTCCCACCGCCGCTCCCGAGAGAAGGGCACGGGAGATGCCCTGACTCGATCCAATAGTTGAGAACAAGACAATTTAAGTTGCCTGCAGGAATAACCGATGACTGAGGGATATTGAATATCTAGAAAAATAACATCGCAACAACCCCATGTATAAAATAAGCAAAGACAAACAAAAGAAATAGAGTTTAGAAATTGTTAACTCAAGATCGAAGCGACAGTTTTTAACCATCTGTCTTTAAAGAAAGAATCAATCACACAAATCGATGCGTTGAGTTTTTTTTTTTGTTAACGATTGAGATAGTCAGAGGTAAATGTCCTAGAATTCGAATCTGAGACTTGTGACGAGTTTACCGATGCGTTGAGTTGCGGTGCCTTTCTTCTAAGATTCGACAACCTTCATTTCCTTCCAAGGCACACACTACAAGTGGAAGCAAGAATACGGATTTGTTAACAATCACCAAGCCTATCGTTCAAAACCACACGAGAACAAGAAGAATGAACTTTTTCCAAGATAATTTGCATAGGCCTTCACCACGCACAAGCCGTTTATGAAATTAAACTGCATTTGCTTACGTTTTTATTGTATAAACAAAAAATAAAGTATGATTTCAAAACAGTCAAAAACAAATAAATATTCATCCAAATGGATTCAAATCAGCAATGCATCCAATTGAATCAGATTCCATTAGCAGCAAGAATTTAAACAAAATTGTTTAAAGAAAAATAAATGTAGCCAAAGCAACATGGCCAATAATTCATTGAATTCATTAAAATAAAAATCCAACAGAACGTAAGCAAATGACATTGGCAATGCCTGCCACCGGGAGATGGTAGGCCTTGCCCTGCGGTTGTCTCTGCTTAAGGTGTGTTCTCCAGGGCTCAGCAGAAGAGCTACCATCTGCTGCTTTGCACGTTAGTCGCTGTATTCTGCAATCATGGAATCTGCTGCAAACCGAAGTAACTGAACTTGCACTACCAGTCGTTTCTGACGACTCTAAGGTGAACAAACGGGCAAATGCTTGTCTCGGCGTGTTCGTTAAGAGGAAGTTCTTGTTTTCATGATTGCAGATGACTGTTCGTTTCCTCGTTTCCTCCATGGATCCGGACGCATTCCCTCACATGGCTAGATGATTACAGAAGTACTCGGAGCAGATCCATTCGGCTTTTGTGTTTTTTTTTTTAGGTTATGGTTGAGATAGATTGGTGGTGAATTTTTATGTATGTCTTAGGATTCAAATCCTAATCTGAGATCCTGTAACAAGTTTAGAGTTCTATCAACCACTGTGACAACGGCATTGTCTCATTCACTTTTGTGTTGTTAGACTACTAGATGCCATAACAGCATAGACAGTTGCAGTGGTATGTCTCATTCATCTATTCCTTTACTGCCCTTTCTCTACAATAGATTCTAGTGAGCGTAGCATAAAAGCCTATGATAAAAAGATGTCGCATAGCTTAGATATACCATACGGTTGATGATGATATATTTTGCTACTTAATTGAGTGCCACTGTTGTGATTAAATACTTGGTTGTCTAACAATATAAAAATTTACTGTCATAAGTCTCTTTCTGCATTTCTTATGTTTGTACTTTTCTTTCTTTCTTTCTTTTTTACTATTACCACCTTTTCTACTGCTTACTGAATTTTTAAAACCATTCTGCAAGTGTTATTTTAAACGGTTTCCATACTTTCCTCATATTTCCTTTAACTCTACACTTTTTTTCCTCTCCTTTGATTGCAGTATGGTAATCAAATCCTTTTTATTTTAACAATTTTATTATTCTTGCTTTTATGGTAGACAATGTAATTTTATAAGTCAAATATAATTTTCAATATGTAAAACATCTAAATAACAGTCAAGTCTCTTTATACATGAAATCCTTTTATTCACAAACCTTTCCTTCTTTTATTTGTTTCATTTGCTATATGTTATATTTATCTATTATATTAGAAGAATTCAGTAACATTGCTATCAGTCTAATGTCCAGGAATTCTATAATGAATTTTATTTGCCAGTAAATTTGTACATGAAGTTCAATGCAATCAGTTAATTATAAGAGAAAATTAAAATTTACTACTTCGAACCTACCATTGTCCAAATTTACCGTCATGATATTGGGATTTCTCTTCTCAACTCATGGGATTTTTCTCTGTTGTTTCTTTTGATGATCACAACGACAATCCACAAACTATTCCAAGTAACTTCTTTGGCTACGTATCCAAGATTAATGTTGGACACTGATTGGTCAATACAACATCAGTTATATTGACTTCGATCGATTAGGGGTGTAATGGATTAGATTGAGTTGGATTGGTTCAGGTTCAAGGTCAACCCGTGATCCAATCTATTTCAACATAATGGGTTATTGTAACATATCAAGATTTAATCCTACATTACTTAGAATAAAAAGTGGATGGGACTAAATGAAGACTAACGTCAATTATCATATCAACTTCAGTTTAAATATTTTAAGCTCAATTATTCAGTCTGAGGTTGTTATGAGTTAGTTGAACCAATCAGAAATATAAGGATATAGTGAGGACATTGTGAAGAAACATTTCCTTATAATGTCCTCGTTAATATTTAACGAGCATATTGCGAAGATATGTCCTCGTAATATTGATTTAACAAGTTATTTTTTTTTGATGATAAATAGTCCTCACTAAATCTTCGTTAATAGTTATAACAAGGACTTAACGAGGAAGTCGTGAGGAGTCCTTGTAAAATCATCTTTTTCTTGTAGTATAATCCAGACACTAAAATTATGATTCTTAAAAAACATGAGACTTACCTACGGTGCCAACATGCGATACCTGCTTGTGGTACCAAAACGTAAGTCTCTTTTCTACAGAGCACCTAGACCAGTTGAAATACGATGGCCGGAAAGTGGCCTAAGTTGGGAACTCACGACGGACCCATTTCCAACACCCCACAAATCATGCAAAATTCATAAAAATAATGGATTCTAAATCTTCTATTCTTTGGAACAAGTTTTATCAAAAATCAATTTATAAATCTCAACTTATGAAAATCCAAAGCACAAAGACTCACTTAAAGTTATTGTAGCTATTCACACAAAATTCACTGTAAAATCCACTGATAAATTACCAAAAATTCTAGAATTTCTGGCATATGTCAAGAATGAGTTAATCTATAATTTTATCCCTAATTGCAGCAAAACAAAGAAGGAAAAGGGGGTGGGACGCGTACCTAGTGCGTTCCAACAACCTCTTTGCTTCTCCGGCAAACCTCTAAGCTTTCTAATGAACTATCCGACTATCCCCTCTTTCTTTTAGTGACTGAACACTCCTCCTCTCTCTGGCTCGCTTTCCTTCTTTGGTTCTCACCCTTAGGTTCCACGCCTCCCCTCCTCCTTCCCTCCCTTATCTCTATTTTCAGCTTTTTCGTTGTCTTCAACCGTCGACAGTTGCAAGGAATCTCGGGTGGACAGTGTGACAGAGCAAGGTGCGTAGGCAACGCAGGTGGCATGGTAGGGTGAGGTGCTGAGATGGCGCAAGTGACTTGGCAGGGTGAGGTGCGAAGGTGGCGCAGGAGGTGTGGCAAGATGAGGTGGAGATCGACGTAACAGGCGAGGCGGTATTCACTGTGCATTCTAACAATTGTGGTGTTTTACTGTGCTATGTGTAGTGCACTTACAATATGTGCCTAATAGTTGCGCCAATTTTGTGTGCTTATCCCGCACAACTCATTAGTTAAGAGAAACCCACAACCAGAACACCACATAATTCAGGGAACCAGAGATAAACACAAATATAATAGAATGGGATGAACATAATCCAACCTTAATCGCCCTTATTCATAAATCTAACTCATACATTAACATGGCTACATTGTTTACATCATTCTGGATTACTAGTCTATCCAAAACACGGTACAAGTGGGTGGCACCAATCTATGATACCAATACGCAGGCCCAATCCACGACTGTCCTATACTGCACATAGATACTACAATTGAGGCCTACAGAATATCAAAAAGAGTCGATAAAGTGGCTTACAAGTTGTAATTACCTCCAGAATTATCAAGTGTGCATAGTGTATTCCTTGGTTCAATGCTAATGAAGTGCTTAATTGATGCATCTCAGGTGTCACCAGTGCAATCCGAAGAGTTGCAAGAAAATCTACCCATTGTAGCAGATGCCGTCCAAATTCTCGACAGAAAGGAGAGAGTCTTGAGGAACAAGGTGGTTCCACTTGTTTTGGTTTGGTAGCAGCATCATGGTTCAGATGAAGTAACATGAGAATGTGAGGAGGATATCCATTCTTAGTACCCCTATTTGTTTTCTTAGGAGTAAATGTCAAGAATGAAATTCTTTGTAAGGGAGTCAGGATGTAACACCTGAGATCAGCATAGGCCTATGTGTGTAGTGCGTGCAAAAACGTAGTGCAGCTCACAAACATCAAATGACACACCTACATCCATGGGAGCCAATTGGAAGAGAAGAATTGACGACCCATGTGTGAAAAGACCAACGAGTCCTTCTACAGTCTGGCTACTGACCCAGGGTATACATAGGGGTCAGACAAGATACCAGAACGTGACGTAGGCATGTGGCGGCTACACACGATTCACATACTACAGAGCCTATTGTGTGGATTCTGGGCCCATTTCTTGAGTGCATGACTATCATATGAGCTTGGGCATGGAGTTTTGGGTTGGTTTATGGTACTAGGCTAGTTTGGAGGTGTGGAATGAGTTTTAGTGTAAGAAAATGTCTCATTGCCACTGGAGCGCGTTCTTCTAGAGTAGTCCGTCAACAAGTGATTGTCAAATCGAGATGTCCACAACTGTGATACTCTTGTTGCTCACAATCTTGTATATGACTTTCACAATTATCAAATATGTGTATAAAAAACCTTAATATCCTTCATCTTTTGTCTCAATTAAGTAACTCCTGTTTAATTCTACTGTAGAGTAATTTATATTGGACATTGTTACCTCTTCAATAAAGCGAGGAGATTTTGCAGTGATTGTCATTTATTGGCTTGATAATATTGGTTTGGGAATGAATAATATTGGTTGTAGAATACCATTAGCGTAGATTATTTCAATTTCCAATAAAAACCTCAACAATGAGATTGCTTACAAATTGTGTATCACCGTCTCAAACAAATTTCACTGTTTAAAAGATAAAAAATATGGTAATTAAAAAATTTCGTACTTACCTCATATTTCCTTTAACTCTACTTGATATAATTTTCTCTCATTTGCTTGCGGTATAATAATCAAATATTGTTTATTTTAATAATTGTATTTTTCTCAATTTTATAGTGAAAAATGTATTTAAAATTCAAATATAATTTCCAATAAAATATTAGTCCAAATAGAAGTCATGTCACCATGGTCATGAAAACCTTTTATATAAAAATATCATTCTTTTAATCGTTTCCTATGTTGTTTGTTATATTTATTTATTATATAAGAATAATTCAGAAATAATGCTACCGGTCTCATATCCAAGAATTTTGTAACAAATCTTATTTGAAAGTAAATGTGTACGTTAAGTTCCATACAATGAGTTAATTACAAGAAAGAATTAAAATTATTGTACTCGAAGCTACCATTGTCCAAATTTACCATTGTTGCTTACTTCCGACATCTAAGTTATTCATCAACTTATTTTATTGACATTGAGGATTAAATTGAGGGCTAAATTAGGTCGCATCGGCTCAGATAAATTTTCTTTTTCTGTGTTATTTTATCTCATCTGTCTTCTTTTCTCTAATTATTGTAATGTAGATTGCATTATTTTTCTTGTTTTTATGATTTCACTCACAAACCTTTTTCATAAACTAGCATTCATGATAATTTGTAATTCACTCTCCAACTAGATTTGAACTTGAATGGTGAAAATCATAGATGGAGCAAGATGTCTCAAAATTCTATATTTTCACTTATTCTATACTTTCACTTGATAAATATCAAGAATTTTGTAGAGAAGATTAAACTAGAACTATATAGAAAGAAATAAAATGGATGGGATAGGGGAAAAACAAAAAGAGTGTGTATTTTTTTAAAGATTTGATAAGGATAGACGAAAAGGTTAATAGAGCATCAATCTTTTGTTTTTTTTGTAAACGTTAATTGATATATATCACACTCAAACACTTGACTATGATAAACCACTTTCGATCTCTCGTACAACTACAAAGAGACTTCACCACTAGACTAAGTAGCTACAGACAACATCAATCTTTTGTTAGTAGAAGATTTCAAAATAATAAAAAAAATTCAAAGTAGTGTGAAGAGTAAATAACACCAACGTAGTGTGAAGATTAAATCACACCAATTATTTATGTTGTATGATATAAAACAAAAGAATTTGTCCAACCGTGAGACATACATTGAAGTTCCTATATATTGGTGACCTAGCACATGTGTCTTTTCTTCACAACAAACGGTCGGCCCATCGGCCCATCAGCCCATCGGCCCAGCTGTCCAGCTTGAAATCCATTAAAAACCAAACCTAGCCTACAAAACCCCGCTTCCCTTATCTCCCAGAAACCCCGCCCCACAAACAAAACCCTAGCTTTCGCCATGGACATCGAGGGGAAGGGATGCGCCGCTGCCGCCCTTCCTGCGAAGCCACTGTTCTCGGCGCTTCGTGCCGAGGAGATGACGGACGGGAAGGTCCAGTTTCGGAAGATCCCGGTGCCATCCCACCGCTACTCCCCCCTCAAGAAGTCCTGGATGGAGATCTACACCCCCGTGTACGACCAGATGAAGGTCGACATCCGCATGAACCTAAAGGTCCAATATTTGACACACTTTGTTCTTCTCGTTTGCCTTTTTATTGTTGGTCTTGTGATAAAGATTTGATGTTTTGGATGAAAGGGTTGTTGTTCTGGCCGATCCAAAGGGTCCTTCTTTGTTTGGGAGGAGGAAACCCCATTTCACCCGGCCTAGATGGATTTTTTTAGTGGCAGTTTCAAGGTTTTGCATGTGGTTCTTGGTCATGTTTGAATTCAGAGAACTGCCATATATATGTTTTTTTTAATGTTCTAAAGTTTGGTATTTTGGTATGTGTTGAGTTTAGTTTAGTTTGTGTAGTTTGATTTGGGAATGTTGTTTGTTGCTATTCTATTATTGCCTGCCCTTTAAAAGAACCAAGGGGCTTGTTATCTCACGCTGCTCGGTTCCGTTGGGGCCGTACATCGAAGGCCTTCCAAGAACTTGCATTTATTTACTATGTGCGAAATGTTACATGTTTAAGAGTTGTTGGATACATTTGAAGGTTTAACCATGCGATGGTTTGAACTCTTCGTAACTAGGGTTTTGAGTGTTACCCATCATATACAATATTAGTTTGTTGACTTGGGCAAGTTTTGTTGGATTTTATTGTTAATTTAAGTGTAGCACATTTTGTTGGTATTTTTTTTAGCAATCTTTGTTTGTGGGTATTTAGAGTACTGAATGTTTGTTCTTATATAGGCCAGAAAGGTGGAATTGAAGACAAGGCGAGATGCACCTGATGTGAGTAACCTCCAGAAGTGTGCTGACTTTGTCCATGCTTTCATGCTTGGCTTCAGTGTTGCGGATGCTATTGCCCTTTTGCGTCTCGATGATCTATATGTGGATTCATTTGAGATAAAAGATGTTAAAACATTGAGAGGTGAGCACCTTTCTCGTGCTATCGGAAGACTATCAGGAAAGGGTGGGAAGACCAAATTTACTATTGAAAATTCTACCAGAACCAGGATTGTAATAGCAGATACAAAGATTCACATACTGGGATCCTTTATGAATATCAAGATTGCAAGAGATTCTCTTTGTAGTCTTATTTTAGGGTCACCAGCTGGTAAAGTGTATTCCAAGTTAAGAACTGTTACTGCTAGACTAGCAGAAAATTTTTGACTATAGAAATGTATTCTATTATCAGTTATTATTCCAATATGGAATAAGAGTTTGTTTGATAAAATTTTGATCGTTTGTATCAGTTCTTTCTCCAAGTCTTCACGGGAAACTGCAAGATGTATATTAGAGATTAATTTGGATGGTTTGTGTTTATGGAATCTATTGTGCCTTCGCCTGTTATCTATCCAATGTTTTTCTGAAAGGGTTAATAAATCATGAGCTACAACATTTCGTTGTGTTCTGGACTTGGTTATTGTTTTGGATGGACGATGTTCCTGGTTTATGTGGATTACTGACATGTTATTGTTAAGTCTGCATAGAAATTTGATTTCAAAGATAGTGAAAAATCGTCTCCGAAAAGCCAGGGGATCATGAGTTGGTCTCAGCTTTGTGGTTCCACAATCTTATTAGGATTCAAATCATGGTGTCAATTGCAAACCATTTCGGAAAAAAAAACCGCAAGGTATCAAATTCTTTTGTTCTGGTCTTTGGGTCAAACCTAATTTTTACTTTGTTTGAAGTTCCTTTCGTCAAACACTTTGCTCTTTCAATTTGGATTTCCTGCGACTGTCTAGAACATGTGGCAATCTTGCTTAAGACCGATAAACGAACTCTGAAACAATTCAATGCTGTTGTAAACTCTGCGTCATGCTTATGACATCACCATTGTTATTAATTGTGGGTTGGCTTCTGTCAAAGTTTGAGAAAGATGTTGTTTCAATTGCCCTAAATGTTTTAAGTAAAAATAGACCATGTCAGTATAAACCGGAGAAGTCTTTGATTAAATTTGGGTTGAAAGGTATTCCTTTCCGTGTACTTGCTTTTTTTTTTCTTCTCATTTTTCATTATAAAAGTTCACACTTAATGGAATTCGAATTTACAATCCTCTAATAAACTATACTTTGTTTGATTGCTCTGGTTTCTGTTTGTCTAACTCCTCTTTTGTTTGTTTTTTTTTTGAAACTGGTAACCTGTATTTTTTATATATTCCAATCCTTAAACCACAGATAGTCCATTGTCTGAAAATATACAAAATTTAGCAACTGAGAAGTAGTGTCAAATGGTGCCAAAACATAGGCTAAGTTACAAGCCTCAAAAATGGAACAAGGAGGACAACAAAAACCTCCTAGAATACGGCTAAGAAGCTTTTAGCCATCACAGAGGGTTACCCTCATCAAAAGCAGGAGTGGACCAGTAGTCGCTCCCAAGGAGTCAATATCCATAGTACGATTTTGTTGAAAAGAAACAATGGATTGCAGGCTCTCATTTTTCTCAAATCCTGCACCCATGCTTTCAAACCAGCAATAAGACAAACATAAAATTTCATTTATTAATGCACATAAATTCCTGGAAGTGTTTCTGAAAAGTCTGTTATTCCTTTCATACCAAATCATCCAAAGAAATAATTGCACAAAGGAGTGGTTAGCAACATCAAGCAGTTTGAATTTTAAGTTGGGAGGATAACTAAACAGGTCTGCAATGGAGAGGATAGCAGGGTATAAAGGTTTAGTAATAAAAACTTGCCATAATGAATATGTGAAAGGGCAAGAAATAAAAAGGTGTGCTGTAGATTCAACATTGGTTTTACAGAAAACACAGAAATTAGAACCAATCCAACCTCTTTTAACCAAGTTTTCTTTAGTCAAAGTTTTATTATGAAGCACAAACCAAGAAAATAGTTTTACTTTGAGAGGGACCCAACATTTCCAGATTGCTCCAAAGTATTTGAATCTTAGACCACCATCGTTTAAAGTAGTGTAGCATGATTTTACAGTGAAATTGCCACTTGTAGGATTCCAGAGAATTGAATCCTCCTCAGAGTTTAAGTCAGTAGTGGGGATGATAGTAACTAGCAGATCTATTTGCTGCTGCAATGGGAGGGAGCCTGAAGAAGTGGCTTGTTCCTGAATTAAACCGTTGGGGTTGGAATTGAAGATCCCAATAATCTTATGAACCGAAGCTTTTTTGAATTTTATATACTTATAAAGGTCAGGCAAGAAGTCACGAAGTTTTTCCCCATTCCACCATTTATTTTCCCAAAAGATGGTGTGCTTCCCATTATTAACAGTGAATGAGGAGAAGGCATTTATGATAGCAAAGCATTTTTTGAGTTCCAGCCAAAGGGGAGATGATCTGGAGTTGGTAGTGTTAAGCAGTGCTCCAAGC
>JAMKQA010017032.1:0-13479 GCA_024699735.1 Posidonia australis
AATTCAAACTTCTGAAAATTTTATTTTGCACTTGGTGATGAATTTCATGGCCAGGTGACTATAATATAATATCTTATTTATCGTTAGCAAAAAAAAAACAAGGATGTTTCTATATTGTTACAAATCTTTAATGATCATTGCTTAGGTGACATGTGTCTACTTCTTTCTCAAATTGACAATTAGTAATATAGTATCGACTAGTTGACCAACTACAAATTATATATTTCTTTATAAACATATTCTAATGTTTTTTAAGAGAAAAGATTAATTAAAATAAATGTTCAAATTTTTTATTTATAAAAGTGATTCTTAAATAAAGAAATATACAAAGAGTAAATAAATGTCATGAGTAAACACATGAATGGAAATAATATGAGTATTTGGTTAAAAACAATTCTATTCAAATTATCATGAATATATATATATTGCTAACGATAAGCTTTAATATCATCATTCTTGGCTATGAAACCACCACTAAGAGGAAAAGAAATGTTCATGATAATACAAAATTAGGGATCACAGAATCCAAGTGCCAAAGGCAACACAAAAAAAATATCACTGTCCATGTTCTACATAGAACTGAAGTAATAATTTCCAAAATAACTGATTAAAGAGAAATTAATCAGTAGAAGAGTTCCCAGTTGGGTTCGAGGACAAGATCATCTGTTGATTAGTTGAGGGAGTTTGGTTCCGTGGAACAATGTTGTTGATCTGATCCAACTCCCATATCTGCTGCATTTGTGAAACTGAATGGAGGATTTCCTTTTTTTCAGAACCTGAACCTAGATTATCTATCCAAGAATACATAAGAGATATAATTTCAAAAATAATCAAGTTGAAAGTAGAGACTTTTCGTCAAAATATTCTGTTATTTCGTTCCTTCCATATGTACTAAATCAAAGCAGGAATCAATATGTACCAATATATTAATGGTAGATCAAAAGCACAAGCAGGAAAAAAATTAAAAAGATCTTCAATATGAAAAAAAACCTGGATACAAAGGACATTTAATAAGCAATTTTCAAATAGCAGTAGCAAAGGTATAATATAGAAATAGATGGGAAGTTGTTTCACTGTAAGAATTACACATAATACATACCTTAGAGCCATCCCAACCTCTTTTACTCAAGTTACTTCTACTGAGTATCTTATTAAAAATCACCAGCCAAGTGAAGAGCTTAACTTTGATTGGCACCCAAGATTTTCGGATTTTTTTGTAAAAGGAAAATCTGATGCCACCGATAATTTTATAACAAGACTTAACAATAAATTTACAATCCCTAGATAGAATCCAAAGCATTTTATCCATCCTAGAATGCAACTGGATTCCATTCAAGAGTTCAGTAAACATTTCAACTTGATGGTGAATATCTGATGAGTGGTCCATGGGAGAAACAAAATGAAATAAAGTTTGGGGTTCATCCCTATTTAGCTCAAGAATCCTTTTAATAGATGCTTTTTATGATTTAAAATATCATACAAATCAGGAAATTTAAACTTCAAAGGTGTCCCATCTAACCACTTATTTCCCAAAAAATAACATCTTCACTGTTACTTATCTCAAATCTAAAGAAGCTTTTAATAATATTAAAGCAAGCTCTTATTTCATGCCACAATGGAGAGCATCTATTCTCAATTGTGTTTAAAAATGCACATAGTCAGAATCGTGAAAAGTATCTGGCACGCAACGGCAAAGACCATTTTAACTTTGAGGAGGAGGAAAGTAATTGCCATAATAATTTACTTTTAAGTGCCATACTAAAATTTCTCAAATTTATAATACCTTAACCCTTCTCTTTTTTTAACCTCCAATTATCATGAATATGTATAAATGAAGAATTAGAAATTTCAATTTTGGCAAGAATGCAAAGAGATGGAGGAGATGACTTCGTCTTCCACTAAAATTTAGAAAACAAGAGAGTTATACAAATCAGTAGCAGTCTCTTCATAAACTATCATATTCATTTGGGAAATTAATGATTTGCGATGCACTTTTTTAGTACATTTTTAAAAGAAAGCCAATAGATTAGTAAATGAAATAATTATGTTTCGTAGGAAGTTGAAGAGACATGTAATTGTACATATAGAACTTGGTTGGTGCCATTATGTTTCAAAGTAAAAGAAATAGATATAGATATATTTTTATGTTATATTTCCAAATATAATAATTGTTAGTTCTAAATTTATTTAGTTTTACTAATTATTTTTCAATATTAAATAAAAAACAAGAAATAATCATGTGTTAATAGTTTTTATGGATATTGAAAGGACAAATGCAATTATAAAAGATAAATTCTAATTACAATGACACGATATTCATTAGAAATATCGATTTTTAAGAGGTCTTTTTAAATATGATTTGTACATTTAATCATTGTAAGGACTAATGCAATTATAGAAGATAACTTCTAATGATAGTGCATGATATTAATTACAAGTATCGTTTTTCAAAAGTTTTATATTGATCACTTTCATTAAAAAATATTATATGCAATAACTTGTATAGGATAATCACAATTGATTATTCAAAATTAAAGAGATAAAAGAAAATTATTATGGACATTAAAAATAAACTTAGTGACGAAATTTATTGTCCATATTCATTATTTCTCATGTCATGCCATGTCTTGAATTAAATTTGAAGAGATGAAAGGAAAATATTGTGTGCATTAAAAATAATTTTCATAATGAAACTTATCGTACATATTCATATCATTTTGTACTACAAATTAATGACTTGATCATACCCATTCAAGAAGAAATAAGTGGTTGATACATTAAACGTGAAGATGCTAGTTAATTATGGAAGGAGAAGAAGAAGCAAAATTATTTGAGATTCTTCTACATTTTAGATTTTTGAAAATTTTAATTATGGACCAATAATTTTCGTCATTTTCATGAATTGTATGGTCATCATCATAAGTATTTTATAATAAACGTGTCTCTTACAATAAAATGATTATACATGTTTGAGATTATTTTAATTTTAAATAATTTGCTTAATTGTAGCAATTTAATGAATTTAGAATGTCATTAGAATATGAATAGTGTCATTTAGTGAGAGGTTTTTCTTTTTATGATTGCATCTCTTTAGCACAATATAACAGATGTTACTAGATGTTAATAGTTAAATCCGTTTATTGGTTGCATGTATTTATAGCAATTAAATTAATTAGAGAGGAAGAATTAATGTAACAAAAATGAGTCAATGTATGCTTCATATGACTTAAATTTTCATCATTTTCTTGAATTTTATAGTCATCATCATAAGTATTTTATAATAAAGATTTCTTCATATGCTTATAAGGGTGTGCGATTATTTTAATTTTTGATCACTTAACCAATTATGGAAGTTTAATGTAATTAAATTGTAATTAAGAATGATAGTACAGTCATATCTTTTTATATTGGCATCTCTTCAGCACAATATAATGGATAGCGTCCGATGATAATTATTAAATTCATTTATTGATTGCATATATTTATAAGAATTAAATAAATTAGAGAGAAGAGAATTCAATTAAAATAAATGAATTATATAGACTCTCTCACTTGTCATGTGATAAAAAAGGTCATGATATATTCTCTTTTATACTTTACAAAACATTACACGAAATTGGTGGATTACCTCGTCACTTACAATGCAACAAGTTTTTAGGATATTTATATTTCTAAATTATAATTATATGATATTTATTATATTAAAATTGCAATTGAGTTTGTAAAAAAGAGGAGAATTTACATAACATGCCAGGTATACAATAAAAAGTTATAGATAAATAGATATAGATATAGTTTTATATTATATTTATTTATTGAAATATAAATGTTATTTGTAAATTTATTTGATGTTACTCGTTGCTTAAAAAAAGAAGAAGAGAACTAATAAGTAAGATTTTAGTAGTTTCTATTGATATTGTAAGAACTAATGTAATTACAAAAAAAAACTTCTAAGAATAGTGACATGATATTAATTAAAAAGTACAAATTCTAATAGATTTTTCCTTTGGGAAAAAAAAAAAATACTACGTGAATCATATAGAATCATCACAATTGCTTATTCAAAATAAAAGAGATTTAAAGAAAGATATTATTGGATACAAAAAATAATTTCAATGAAATTTATTGTATTATATGTTAGTAATGTTATGTCATGTCTCAAGCTCTTGATTGTTTAAAAAAAGTTATAAGTTATGAGTTAACTTCTCTTAAAAAGAAGGCACATGACAAGTTAAGTGTCATTCTTAGGAAAAAAACATCATGTTAAGTGACATTCATTTAGAGCAACTACTGTGACAAATGACAATATTTGAAGGAACTAGGTTAAAATTCAAACTGTTGCTCTTTAAAGTGGTATAAATAAATACAAATGTCATGTGATATAGTTAGTTGTTAAGTAAAAAGTGATAATTAGTAATATAATATAGATATAGATATAGATAAGTTTTATTATGCAATGTGGGTTTACTTATAAGGAAGTAGTATGCGCGTGTTTTAGTCTTCAGTCCAGTATAGTTGGTTAATTCTCTCATGAAATTTGAATACAACCTGTCCAGGTTCCAGAAAAGAAAGTTTTAAGCCATACACCCTTCAACGACAACGACTAAATCAACGAGATGTTATTTCGAAAATCACTGTAAATTGCAGGAAGAAAAGTTTGGGCTCTCCACGCACGTCCAAATGGAATATCGTCTATAAACATTGTCCACGGCCAATCCTAATCTCAGGGAAGGAATGGCTTGTCCTCCGGTGCTTACTAGTGGTTGTATGGATGTGAAGAATATGCTTTCATTGGTCATTTGTGCTTTGCCTGCAGTGGAGGTGTGCAACCTCGGCATACACATAACCAAGAAGGAAGTACCTGATTTGGAAAACCAATTTGATTCCATAAAGATGAACACCATCAAGAACATCAAGGTCTAATTGAATCCTGCAACATTCTATAGCATTGTATTTTCTTAGCTTGATTTTTTTTGTTACTTTCTAGATGCATTTCATGCGGAGGTAACCATCATCATCTTCACCACCAGTTTTTGTTTTGCAAGATAAAACTCATGGTATCATTTAAATTATGTAGTTCTATTTTTATCTGTATGTGTACTTATCTCCTAGAATCGTACTCAAACTCTAGCTCTTCGTTGTTATAATATAAATTCCTCTTTGTTGTGTCAATATATATTGTTTGAGTTTGTTAGCAAACCAGGTTGACTTCTCATGCTAAGATCTGATACAGTAATAGTTTTACAGACTGCAGAAGGTGATATTATGGATTGTGTTGATATCTATAAACA
This sequence comes from Posidonia australis, assembly GCA_024699735.1. Taxonomy (NCBI): domain Eukaryota; kingdom Viridiplantae; phylum Streptophyta; class Magnoliopsida; order Alismatales; family Posidoniaceae; genus Posidonia; species Posidonia australis. The sequence continues at coordinate 5,292 of JAMKQA010017032.1, forward strand.
GCCAGCTTTCGCTCATCCAGTACTTAGAGATCACAAAGTGCAGGTCTCGTTCTATCACCATCTCAATCCCTAGATCCAAAATTTTTTTTGGTATGAGCTGATGAAGTCTACGTAATATTTAATTTGTTATAAATAATTCCTATTTATTCTTAAACTATGAATGCCATTTTTTAAATAAAGCCGGGCATTCTTGCTGCAAAATTTGACTTCTATATATCTTTTATGATATGCCACATTTTCTTATGCGTCAACAACTATTATAGTGTAATTAAAAAAAAAAACTTTTTCTTATGGATCTTGTATATAAAGCACAAATATCACAAGTGTGATGTAATTACATCTTAGATACATTTTCTTATAGATGCGTTTCGCAGATTAATTGGATATACGAGGCATTTATTTCAAACATGAGATACATTGTTGCATATAATTATGATTTCATGCTACTTCCAAATGTCTTTTTTTTTTTTTTGAAATTGGTAAGTGCTACTTCCAAATGTGTATAATCAACTTTTTCCTCTTAGCTTGTTATTTTTTGAGCAATCAGTTATAATGAATTAATATAGGTTATTCATAAACTATTTCTTTCCTTTACTTTTATAAACTACAGTATACTTCAAATACTCAAGAAAAGAACGTTCACAGGTTTTAATTTCTTTTGCAATTTTGCAGATCTATTACTATGCATAGAAAGTATTTACAAATACTTAAATCTTGATTATTACTTTCAAATAGTACATGATTCATTAAAACGGAATTAATTTTAAAGTTTGATTAAAATATACTTAACCAAAATGAGAAACGTATCCATTAAATTGTTGAAAAACGTGCAAAGCACACGCTAGTCACTTACTCCCAAATACAGAAAATGTGTAGAACAATACAACTCATGATTTCGAGACAGTTTTGTTTCAGCCTTTGTTTTTTTTTCCCCCACTTTATGTCTTAATTATAATTCCAAGGTTTATGTGGTAATTAGTTTTCATTATCAAAACCAAATTCTTTAATTAGTAGTTGAATAAGATTCAAATCATAAGTTAGAGTACGTCATAGGTTCTGAGATGGAATAGAAGATGATATTTAATTTCTGAGAATAAAAATAAATAAAACACCCCGATAAACTCCCATGTAAGCCCTTTTTACTATTTTTATTAGTTATTTATACATAAGATGCATTGAAATTGTTGTTCTATAAAAATATTATCACTATCATCCAGATGAGACCGACGACCAGTCATATGAAGCTTTTCAAGAAGAAGGGCTGTCACAAATTAATTTAGCAGAAGGACGCCCACAAGGATCAGTACCGATTTAGAGGCTTGAACTGGACAACTTGATAAGAGCAAAATGCTCTAAGAGCCCGAGACCATCACATGCGTCAAATGGAGACAAAGGTTATGTAAGTCTTGTACTTGACCACATACAGTTTATTTGTCTGTTTAACTATTGTCAGGTAAAGATCCGAGAACAACGAGAAGAGAAAGTAAAGGAAAGCACTCCGCGATGCGAAACCACCAAACTCTCAGTCATGGCTCTTGAAATCCTAGTTGTCGTTCGAAAGCCCTCCTTCGCCGTGCTACATCCTTCGACTGGAAGGCTTTCAAGGCCAGCCTCTTTGAGGAGGAAGATCCCTCTTCCCCTGCTGCTCCAATCCGCAAATCTCGTCGCAAAACCAAGAGATCTCTTGTGGTGGCGAACTCTGCCACCCTCGTAGTCTTTGCGGAGAGGATTCCGATGAAGCGGGACGCGCCTCCTTCTGGTGGCACACTCCTCAGGTCGAGGAAGACACCTATCCCTTCCTCGCAGGTATGCGCAGTTGAGGTGCCTCCTTCCCCTTCTGTCGCCGCTCTCTGCGACACTCCTTCTTCTTCGGAGGCAAATATTCTTTCCTCCTTGATACCCAGCGCTCTGCTAGGGTTTTCCAGTCGAAACTACCGCCCGCTCGGGGGTTCCGAGTTTTATTTTGGCCCTCTTGGGTTGCTTTTAGGTTTTGTTTACGACAGTTCCTTTTCTACCTTGCCATTAGCTGCTAATCTAGATCTAGCTGTGGACTGTTTTTTACGTGGTAAATCGTTAGCTTGCAGTTGGCTAAAGAGTTTAAATCTCCGTCGACTGAGCTTGGACAAGGCCCCATTCTTGTCTGGTTGGAGTAATTTTCCGTTTATTGTTGAGTTTTACAAAAGATCCAGCTATAGGGATCTTCGGACTCTCCCTGGGGAGACTATGTCCTTACGGCGGCTCTCCGGTGACTGTGAGGCTTGCACCTCGACAGAGGAAGTTTCCTCGGTCTGTCTCATGGATTTGGAGAGTCTTTTTTCCTTCTCTTCCCCTTCTGACCCAGTGGTCTCCATGGGTGTGTCGTCCGGGCTGCCGCCGGTAGGTGACCGGAACCCTAGCGTCTTCACGGAGACGATATGGCGTCATCCTGCAGCCACTAACAGCTCTGACGGTGCAGCAGTGTCTGCTCCGTGTTCCGTGTGGAACTTTTCTTCCTATTGTGTTCCCGTGTTACTACAGGATCACGATAAGCCGCCTCTTATCGTAGAACACTATCCTCATACCTCATCGGGTGTCGGTGCTTTACATTATCCTTGCGAGCATTGTACCTGTCATGATCTGGACTCAGCCTTTGAGCCCTGAGTTGGCACAGACCGCTCCAATCTCGCTTCGGTTCTCGAGAGTTGCTCTGACAACGGGCATTTATTGCGCTGCATTCCCGCCTCCCTTGACGACTGTTTGTTGTCTTCTCTCTCTGAACGCTTCGCTTCTTCGCTTGGTTCCGAAAACGGCTCGGAGTCACGCGCTTCGCTCGAGACTCAATTTGTGGCAGAGCATGCCCATTACATTTCGACTAATGATCGCTTTTATGACGAAGGTCATTTCAAGCGCCGCTCCCCTGTCTTTCACGATGCCTGTCTGACGCACTACTGTGCTGACTGCACGTCTCCCTCGCCTCCTTTTTCCAGTGGTGGTTCGGGTCTTTCTTTCGCACGATCTTCTGACGAGAAGAAATCTTCTGACAATCTGGATTCTTCTATTCCTCTCCCATCTTTAGGCTCCCTCTTTACTCCCCTCGCCTCTCCCATCCCTAACCAAAGGAAAAACTCTCATTCCTTTGCGGAGCCTCCGGAGTGGATCACGGTGCATCATCGGAAGGCTTGCTCCCCCTGGTAACTTTCTGTCAAGCCTCGGGCCGTTGCTTTTCCTGTGGCCTTCTTGGCCACACCAAGAGCAACTGTAAATATTCCGGTTTATGTTTTCGTTGTCTTTTTCCTACTCACTCAGTGGCTATTTGTAAATTTTTCCAGGAAGGGAAATCAGCCGCTCCTCTTTCTAGAATGGCAGGTCAATCCCTCATTTCCCTACCATCATTCCTCCCTCTGAAGCTACATGTGACCTCCTCCTCTCCCTCTCTTGCTGTGCTCTAGTCTCCTCCCACTCCACCCAGCTCTCCAAGGAGTTTCTAGAACACCATATTGCGACACACTGGCCTTTGACTTCCGGGGTGGTAGTCAAACTCTTGGCCCCTGGTAAATTTTTATTGAGATTTCCCACCCCTAAGATTAAGTCAGATACCCTGAACCTCTACGGTTCTTCCTTACAATCTCTCTCTGCGTCCTTTACCCACTGGTCGCCACAGTCTAATGCGGTTTTCACCCTTCGTGAGGAGGGAGTTTGGGTCATACTGGAGGGTATCCCACACCATTTATGGAACGTCGACGTTTTTAGATGTATGGTTGCTGACTTTGCAGACCTTTTAGAGGTGGACATTTCTGTAAAGAGTGCAAAACAGCAAAGTTTTTCTAGGTGCCGTATTCTGTTGCACTATGGCAAAGACCTTCCGGATACTCGCTTCTACGCTTTCGGGCGTATCGTCTACCCAATCAAGTTCAGAGCTAGCTGGGATCTTTGTGATCCCTCCCCTCCAGCACAACATACCCCTGCCTCCTGGCCCGCTAGACCTTCTCCTGTCTGGCATCAGAAAGTCCCTCCACTTAGTAGAAAGTCTTTCAAAGCCACTAAGACCTGGCGTGGAAGCAAGTCGGGGAAAAACTCTAGACCCAAGGTTAATGTTTGGACTAGATCCTTCTCTCAACCACAAGCAAGCGACCCTTCTCCTGGTTCCGCGGGGATTCTTCCTACCCCGTCTATCTCTGAGGGCTGGTACAAGGCCTCACCTTCTCCTTCTACTTCCAAGGGCTGGAATAAGTCTTCCCCCACCCCTCCTGCTTCGGAAGGTTGGTACAAAGCCTCTTCCTCCTTATCCTTCAAAATGGACTGCTCCCAAAGAGGTGATGCTCCTTCTTCCCTGGACGAGTCCAACTTTGTCCAAGCAGAGATTCGCGCAAGGAATCTTTCTATGGGGAAGTTCAAGAAGCTACTGGCGCTGTACGACTGCGTGGAGAAGGAAGCATCGGTTGAGAACCCCACGGAACCTCTTCCCTCCCACCCGGATACCCCGATTCACGCCCCAGGTACTTCTGTTAATTCCTTAGAACATCTGTCTAGTATTGTTAATACTGATCATTTTGATGCCTCTACCTCTACTCATTCTTCTAGTGATCCTTGTTTGTCTGATATGCATGAAAAGGATATTGATCCCTTGACTTGGGACTCCTACCAACACTTTCAAGATTTTTGTGGTAAAATAGGCATCTACCTCAGATCCAACACTGAGGCTCGGAAGTTTTTTTCCCAAGTCAGGTTAGATCAGGGGAAATACCCCATTTCCATGAGGAATTGGAATCATCCTAGTGAGAGGGATCCTCCCTCTCATTCCTCAAACATGTGTTTATGATCATTGCAACATGGAATATAAGAGGTTTAGGGTCTGGTTCTAAATCTAGGGCTGTTCGTAATCTAGTAAGATCACAAAAATGTGACATCCTCATTATTTCTGAAACTAAAAAAGATGATTTCTCCCCTGCATTGCTTAGATCTCTAGGGGGTAAGAAAATTAATTTGTGGTCTTATCTTGCTTCCTCAGGTGCCTCTGGAGGCATTCTAATAGGCTGGGATAGTAGAAAGTTGAGTCTTCTGACACACTTCCCGGGTCTTTACTGTCTCTCCCTCCAATTCCTCTCTTTGGAGGATAACTTTGAGTGGTGGCTTACTGGGGTTTATGGACCCTGTGTTCCCAGACTAAAGTCTGATTTTATCAAGGAACTACGAGATCTCAGCCAAGTGGTTAACGAAAATTGGGTTATTGGTGGAGACTTCAACTTAATTAGATACTCTCATGAGCATTCCTCCTGTCCTAGGATTTCTTCACATATGTCATCGTTTAATGACTTTATTAATGCTAAAAATCTAGTGGACCTCTCCCCCAATAACTGTTCCTACACTTGGTCTAATCTTCAGACCGAGCCTACGCTAGTTAAACTTGACCGCTTCCTCGCTTCTACCTCCTGGTTGGTCAAACACCCCAACTCCTTCTGCTCTGGGATGGCCAGAGTAGTTTCTGACCACGTCCCAATTATCTTAAACACTTTAAAGCATAATTGGGGCCCGCCTCCTTTTAAACTATATAAATCATGGTTCCTTTATGAAGGATGTCACTCCTTCATCTAGGACTGTTGGGTGAAGTCGAGAGACTTATTCTACTCAGCTAATCCCCTGGCTAGGTTCTCCTATAAACTGAAATTCTTGAAGCAAAGTTTAAAAAAATGGATTGGCCCGATTAATCTGAAGAGAAATCAGGTGTTAAGTGACATCGAATCTCGCATCCTAAGCATCGATAGCTTAGCTGAGCATTCTATTCTAGATGAAGAGACCTGGAAAGAGAGACAAGCTCTTAGAGATAAACACTTTGAATTTTTAAAAGAAAAAGAGCTCTTCTGGAAACAAAAATCCAGAATTCAATGGATGAAGGAGGGAGATTCTAACTCTTCCTTCTTTCATAATGTCGTCAACTCCCATAGGTGAAATAATGCTATTCTTTCACTTACTGTTGACTCCACTGTGATTACATCCCCCCTGGCCATTAGTGATGTAATTGAAAATTATTTTATTCGGTAATTCAATAGCCAAATTGGTTCCAGTGTCCTCCTTAACAGGGACCTGTTGATTCCTAACAAGATCCCTAACTCTGATTCTCTTGAAGCACCTTTTTCTGTGGAAGAGGTTAAGGCAAATTTAAATAGACTACCTGGGGATAAAAGCCCTGGACCCGATGGGTTCCCTATTTTCTTCTTTCAACAGTTCTGGGAACTGTTAAAAGATGACATTATGCACATTTTCCATCACATTTTCTCCTCTACTGATCTAGATACTCTCTCCCCCTTAAATCAAACGTTTATTGTCCTTATTCCTAAGCGGCTTGGTGCTAATTCTATTACTGAATTTAGGCCTATCAGTTTGGTAAATAGCATATACAAGATATTCACCAAAACTCTAGCCTCTAGGCTATCCCCCACACTTAATAAGACCATAGATAATTCTCAATGTGCCTTCCTCCCTGGCCGTTCTATTGGGGACTGTTTTCTGGTAGCCCAGGAAACTCTACATTTCATGTATTCTTCTAAGGTGCCAGATTTTATTTTAAAATTGGATTTCAAGAAGGCCTTCGATAAGGTCAATTGGGAATTCCTTCTCCATTTACTTCAAGGATTAGGATTTGGGCGGAAATGGATATCATGGGTTAAGATGTGCATCTCTTCTGCAAAATTTTCCATTCTTCTCAATGGCACATCTCACGGTTACTTTGGATCTTCCAACAGGCTGAGACAGGGGGACCCGTTATCCCCCTTACTCTTCATTATAGCCACCCACATCCTGAACCGTATGCTTCAGCTGGCTTTAAATCATAACCTCATTCAAGGCATACAGTTCCCTCATGGGGGTTCTCATGTACTAAACATCCAATATGCGGATGACACCATTCTTTTCCTAGCTGAGGTGTTGAAAACATTGTGAACATTAAACGCATCCTCTGTTGCTTTCAATCCTGTTCAGGCCTTAAAATAAACTATTCTAAATCCTCTCTTACTAGGATCAAGGTTGATCAGGATTCAGTCAATTATGCTTGTAATCTACTAGGTTGCAAATCTGCAGTCTTGCCTATCTCTTACTTGGGTCTTCCACTCCATTATAGGAGGGCTTCGCGTAGGGATTGGTCTCCTGTTCTGGAGAAATTAACATCAAAGCTATCTCATTGGAAAGCTCACTTTCTATCTCTTGGTGGTAGATTGACACTGATTAACTCTGTTTTAACTACCATTTCTACGTATTATATGTCTGTATTGCACATGCCTAGGCAGATACAGAAAGACATTGATAGGATTAGGAGCAACTTCCTTTAGAAGCCTGATCCTACTGCTGATAAAGGAAGACATTTAGTTAAGTGGGGTTTACTCTGTAGACCCAAAAAGCAAAATGGTTGGGGGATCTTAAATCTCAATAATTTTAATCTTGCACTCAAGTCTAAATTAGTCTGGCAATTACTTTCCTGGGATAGCCATGCAATGTGGAAAGAATTAGTGAAGGTCAGGTATATGCAACAATATGGGCCTGGGACTTTCCTAAACATTTCCTCTAACCATTACTCCCCTTTATGGCTTTGCCTGAAAAGCAGTTTTGATGTTGTTAATTGCTTCAGTACTCTCCACCTGTGCAATGGGAAAGATATATTATTTTGGAAACATAAATGGTGGGATGGAAAAAAAATAAAGTACTTACTCCCTCAACTATTTTCTATTTGCAGATGGAGGAAAGTCTCTGTTTACAAAATTTATAATATCTTTGAATCCGACATTAATAAGCTGATTGATTTTTCCAAAGCACAGTTTTTTGAGTACAATGTTTTGCAATTTCAACTTGATTTGTTGGCACAAATTATTCAATCAGCTAATTTGGGGGTGGAGAGGGATGTTATATCCTGGACCCCAACCTCTTCTTCTAATTTTTCAGTTAAATCATGTTATAATGTATTGAATGATGATGGTCTCAGATTCAATTTTTTTGAGCAAGTATGGCTGACCTGGGCCCCCCTCAAGGTTAAGCTATTCTCCTGGCTTGTTATTCACAACAAAAATCTTACCAAGGAAAATTTGACAAAAAGAGGGTGGGCTGGCTCATCTAGCTGTATTTTATGCAATCGAAATACAGAAACTAATAACCATTTATTTATGTTCTGTGAATTTGTTTCCCAGATTTGGCAGTTTTTCTTATGTTCTCAGTTATATCCTGG
>JAMKQA010017033.1:0-10825 GCA_024699735.1 Posidonia australis
TAATGCTACGAATATGTGGGTTGGATGTATATTACATAAATCATTCAATGAATCGAAAAACTTTGATAGATTAACATTGATTTCATCTTTTTAGTCTAGGCTTAGGGAAGATTTAATTGGGGGTTGTGTATATAATCTCAATTCCATCATATGTCATTTGATTGAATTTGATTTCTGTATTTTTATTCCTTGACTTGATAGTATATAGTGTATTGCATATAGATTATGCTTGTTAAGATAAGAATCATTGAATTAAATTATTTAGATCAATCGGGAAACATAGAGTGGATTTAATCATGCATTTATATTTACATGAATAGATTCAAAAATCCTAGTTCTTCATTTATTCTGAATTTTTCTTAAGTGTTTAGTCCTTAGTCATCATCTCTCTCATTTTTTCATCTCAATAATTGATAATAAATCTCTATTCTTGAACACTTTTCTCTGTGGGATCGACCCGTATTTGCCACGTACTACATAGTATGCCGTGCACTTGCGGCAATTAAATAAGACACATCACTCTCACTTCAATATGTGCGGTTGGTGTTAGGTACAAACGTGCATAGTTGCCACTCAAGCGCATGCACAACTCCACGTCACTCCTCTACCAACCAGCACACAGCATAGGGCTAGCTACCATACTTCACCCACACATTCATACACATTCAGCCACAGGAGCACAGTGCCACACTCACAAGAATAGGGCACGCAACATCAAAGCCAAACATGAAGCCACTAAACCATAGAAATGGCCTTGTGCCAATAATACCCGTTTATAATAAATTCATTAAACTATATATTTACAAATAAATGAATTTTAGGTGTTACATTGTTAGACATGGTACATGTTGCATCTAACATTGGACGCTACGTTGTCTAACGTTCAACAACAGTGATAAGAAAACGTGTCCAAAATTGATACCAATAAAGAAAGAGAGTGCCCTAAAGTCTAATGCATATGTAGTGAAGGGTGTTCAATCTAAAACAACCTTAGAGATGCCAAAACAAGAAATCTACCTCAAACACACCATAATAAAATGGAGTTGCAAAGTGTATGAACTAGACTCTTCTGGAAAGGACTTGTTATATGTTGTCAATGCTAGATTGTCAAAAGACTTTTGGACTGAAATGATTTCAACAACGTGTTATTTGGTGAATTGCTCCTTGTAGACACTCCAATTTTGAGGTGACCCATGGATGAGCTTTCCAGTTGTTGCTTTGGATGTAGCTAATCCTTGAACCAACCCTAAACCTATAGCAAGCCCGTAGCTCAACTAGAAATCCAAATAGGTAGGAGAGAGCACCTAGCTAGCACACTTACCTAGCACACCTACCTAGCACACTTAGCTAGAGCACATACCTAGCACACCTAGCTATCACACCAATTAGGCGCACATACCCGATGCACCTACCAGGCGCCCAACCATTTCTCAGGCTGCTGGCTACTGGCTTTTCACCTCCTATGGATGTTACCTCTACCAGCGAATATGCCATGGAATCTTCCAGGCTTTTCATCTACGAGGCTCCTTATTGTCCTAGGAGTTACCCATGAGGAGTTCCTATATATAGACCCTATAGGCAACCATTTGAAGGGGCTGAATCATCTTGAAAGATAGAGTCATTTAGCTACACTAGCCTTCTCCAGAATTCTGCAACCATCCACTTGAGCACTCAAGTTTTCTCTTGCATCCTGAGGTATTCTCAGCCCTTCCAAAGCATCAAGGAGCTTATTATCTTGGGTCTTTCTTTTCTTCCTTGAAGGAACATCCATCTCGGACAAGGTAGGCCCTTTCCTTAATCTCTTGTTCTTTTGCAAGGAATAGCATGTTAGAAGCTCCATATAAGGTCTGATTCTTTCTGTATCTACATGTGGATTTTGTGATGAATTTATTTATCTTTTTTGCATGATACTCTTCATGCAAATCTATGCTTTGATTGTAACATGTTTAGTTTATTTCTAGTGTAAAAATCTGCACTGCATCGCTTGCATGAGCAATCTTTTCTTTATTATGTTCTTGATATGATCATGGTTACAGCATGTCATGTTGGGTTTATTCATTCCATGTTTGAATCTTTTGCATGAACCCATTTAGTCATCTTGTTCAAATAAGATTGCTATGATTAGATGCATTCCATCATGCTCTTAACAATCGCATGAATCAACCTGCATTAGCTTAAATCGCCCATCTTCATTCTAGGTCAGGTTCTGGATCAGATTACAGTTTGATCCAGATTTTCTAGAGAGTACCTATATGGCGCACCAGAGCGGCGCACTTCTCCAACGCACCTCTCTAGCGCCCCATGCAGGAGCACCAGACTGGTCAGAGAGTGAGACATTCACTTTTGCATATCTGCATGGTTTTCTGAATGATTTTGAGCCCGATTCTTTTACTGCTAATTCTCTTATATTTCATGGTTTTGCATGCATTTTTTCGGTTTTAAACAAGATTGTTTCCTATTTGTTTTATCTCTTTGGATAATCAGTCCCTGATCAACATCTGGTAAGCTGGTTGCGTTTTACTCCAACATGGAGAACTTTATGCATCAGCCAAAGATCCAGTGGCATGGCTGAATCCTGCATCTTTCATTTAGCATGTGATTCTGTGTGAGGCTACCAGCCCTTGAGCACTAGGTTCACAGGTCATTGCATTCGCATTTCTTTCAAAGCATATTTTCAAGTTTTATAAAGGATTTTACATGGCATGCTTTACTTGATGCATTAATATGTGACTTTACACTGCATAGATTTCTATATTTGCTTTGGCACATCTTTCTGGCCCACATAGAAGCACCTAGGTGGTGCACCAGACTAACGCACTAGTCTGGCGCACCTAACAAGCGCAGCAGCCTGTTTTCAGTAACACACAGCAGGTTTTGCATAGCGTTCTAGCATGATTCTTACTTCGATTTGCTACTGGTTTTTTCCTGGTTTTCATCGGGAAGGCATGTCTTTGTTTTAACCATTTCCATGCATGTTAGTTTGGATTTGGCATGTAGCAAAGCGAGGATGAAAAATCACTCGAAATTGATATATCTTTGATCTTATTTATGCAATACCTTTGCATCGATGCTGGACCCGATATAAGAGCGATATTTCTGAGCATTAGGACACACCCCTACACATCATGCACCCATTTTTAGACTCCATACATTAGCATGGCATGGCATATCGCCCTCGGGAGTACAAAAAAGGCTGAAAAGCCGATATTTCATAAGCAAATGTGAAACCAATAGAAGACCGATTTATCGGGCGCACGAGGGTGCCTAATACCTTTCTCGTGCGTAACAGGGATCCTTACCCATTTTTCTGGTTTATGACCTGCTTTTCCATTGCATGATTTGCATGTTTTATATGGTTTTTCTCGTCTTCCATTTTAATAGACTAGGTGGCGACTCCTACATTTGCATATTTATTTTTATTGTTTTTGCCGTAACTTTGCCGATCCCTCGTGTATTTTGGCCCTTTGCGTCAAACCATCTCGAGGCTGTCGTCGGCATGGTTACACTCCTTATTATCATTCATTGAGTGCAAGACACCGGAGCATGATTTGGCTACCTTACCGATTATTCGAACTTAAAAGTTTTTTAATTATGCTACGTATGCTCATGTAGATAATGGTAAACTAGAATCTAGATCTAAAAAGTGCATTTCATTGGTTATGCCTTTAGTGTGAAAGGGTATAGATTGTGGTGTTTAGATCCTAAATCTCCAAAGATGTTGATCAAAAAGATGTTGTATTTCTTAAGTCTAATATATTGTCTTCAAGTGGAGATATTGTTGCTTCTTTTGATGCAAACACACGTACTACTGTTATCGAATAGGTGGAGATAGAAAAAGAGATAGAAGTTCTACCACAAAAAAACACGGTGCTTAATCCTACAAACGAAAAAACACTATCAGAAAAGCTATATAGCATTGCAAATAGTAGTAGAAAGAGGATTATAAAGTCGAATCAGAAGTATGCAAATTCAACCATGGCATGTACATGTAGAAAATATACTTTAAGATATTTTGTTTTGATAATGACAAATTGATGTTAATATAATTATTTGAGAAATTGATGAAATTATATAGATGATTATTGATATTTTGTAATTATGAATGAGTTCTCAATCTTCGTGGTTCGGTCTATCGTTTCCACACGGTATATTGTTTGGGCTACTCAGGAAATATACATTTATCGTTTTACTTCCCTTCTTACTTTTTACTCATGACGAAAAAGGAGGAGAACAATGACATATGATAGATAATACAACAATATATATGTTATAACAAAATGGGAGCATTTTTGATAAAATCTTGCTTATTGATAGGGAGAGCTTAACAAGCTTATTGATAGGGGAAGCTTAACAAAAAAATATACTTTGAGAAATGTTAATATAATGACAAATTGATATTTTATTTTATTTTGATAATGACAAATTGATGTTAATATAATTATTTGAGAAATTGATGTAAATATAATTATTTTAGAAATGTTTTAGTTCATATATTGTGAAGAATATGTCATAAGAAGATCTCGTGAAAAAGATACGTAAAGAAAGATGACTTCAAGGTAGAAGCCAAAGGAAGATATTCGTGAAGACTTGTTGATAAATCTATATTTGTATTAGTGAATTATTTATTGTAAAACTGTAAAATATTCATGTAAAAATAAAATGTAAGACAGGTTGTTTTCGATACATCGAAATTCTTCGGTATACCGAAAACTGTTTGTATAATCATGGATTTCAATGGCTCTTTGATTTGACACTCCGAGAATTTTCGAAATACTAGATCAAAGAATTTTGGTCGGCATACCAAAATTTTCCGGTATACCTTATTGACTGTGAATTTGGGAAAATAGGGGAAAACAATATGTCGAAATCTTCCGATCTACCGAATCCACTATCCATTGCAGACTGTTAGAAGAGTCATTAGAGACAAAAATGACAGCTTCAACTACTACCAATAAAGGACTTATAACCTTGGACAATATAGACATTTGAAGACCTGCTATATTTGCTTCATTAAGAGTGATTGGTGAGCTATAATTCCCATTTCATAGCTACAAAGGCCTGAGAATAAAGGGAAAAGAACACTGCTACTTCAACTCTACTATTGTGCTTCAAGGATTCATTGGTAAAGTGTTTCAAAAGAGTTGTTAAGCTTCATCATCATCGAAGTCCCTAGCTTCTCAGGTTGTAAGAAGGGGAAAAGGGTGTACAAGGAGTTTGTGGGCTCTATCAATTAATAAGTGTTTAATTTTAGTAGAATCTCAAAGGGATCACGAGGAGTGGATTGGACCACGGTTTGGCCGAACTACTTTAAATCTTGGGTATCTTCTTCATTATCTCTCATTTCTTCTGTGGTTGTTTTATTTCATTATCAAATTTTTTCATCACTTCTTAAGATTGAAGACACTTACGATAAATAAATGTTAAAATTAAAAATTTACGTACTTATTTATTCACCTCCTTTTGGAGAAGCCTCTTGATCCAACAATACATTATTAGTTGTCGAAGAAACATTGGATGCTGAAGAACTCTCTAAGTATGTAGATGCAATTTTGGCTCTAGATTTTGCATCATGGTTGATTCCTATGAATAAAGCGTTATAGTCTCCTCATAAGAACAAAACTTGCGAATTAATCAAGCCTTCCAAAGGGAAAATGATTGTTAGTTGTAAGTAAGTCTTCAAGAAAAAGGAAGGTAAGTCTGAAATGTTTGATGCATAATACAAAACTTGATTAGTTGCAAAAGGTTACAATTAGGTTGATGGTATAGATTACAATGACATATTTTCACCTGTTGTCAAGTATATCTCTATTCGTGTTTTGTTAGCCTTAGTTGTAGAGAAGAATTTAGAGTTGGAGCAACTCGATGACAATGATGACTATCTTGCATGGTAAACTTAAATAGTAGATTTACGTGAGGCAACTAGAAGGTTTTGTGTTTGAAGGGAAAGATAACTACGTTTGTCTATGAAAGAAGTCTCTTTATAGTTTGAAGTAATCTCTTTACTAATGGTATAGGAGATTTGATTCATTTATAATTAAGTACAACTACAACAAAAGTAAATATGACAGTTGTGTTTACCTAAGCATTGAATGATAGTTCCTTTATTTATCTGCTACTTTAGGTTGATGATATGCTTATTACAATTAAGAACAAATCTAAGATCAACAAATTGAAAGAGTTGCTTAGTGAAAACTTCGAGATGCAAGATTTCGTAGTAGCAAAAGATTCTTTTATGGAAATTCGTAGAAATTTAAAAGTTGAGAAGTTGTTTTTGAAACAATAGAAGTACAACAATGCTTTGGTATTTAAAATGCCAAGTCGGAGAAGACTCCTTTTGCCACTCATTTTAGGATATCTGCAAATCAATCTTCACAGACAGAAGAAGACGTGGCATACATGTTACGTGTTCCATACTCTAGTGTAGTCGATAGCATCACGTATACTATAATTTGTACATGTCTAGATATTTCACATGCAACCATTGTCGTTAGCAAATACATATCAGACCTTGGCAAGGTTCATTGACAAGTAGTAAAGTGGATTCTAAGGTATCTAATAGGTACATTCAATATTTCTTTGGAGTTTAGGAAAAACAAAGATGTCCTTCTTGGCAATGTTGATTTTGATTTTGGGGGAGATTTAGACAAGCAAAAATCACACACTAGCTATGTGTTTACATTTAGAAGTTGTGTAGCTAGTTGGAAAGCTACATTGTAACCTACAATTGCTTTATCTACAACTGAAGCAAAATACATAGCAGTCGTAGAAGTTATCAAAAAAGCTATGTGATTGAGAGGCCTGTTTGATGAGCATAGTTAGGAACAGAAGGTGATTACCATCCGTTGTGATAATTAGAGTATCTTTCATCCGACAAAAAATTCTATACATTTCAAAAGAATAAAGTACATTATTATTAGGTAACATTTCATCCGAGAGATGATAGCTTAAGACAATATTGTTGTGAGAAAGATTGATACAAAAGACAACTTGACTGACATGATGATAAAGTTACTCTTAATTGCCAAGTTCGATCTTTATTCAGACTTAGACTTTACATCACTTGATATATCGATATTGAGGAGATGGAGAGAAATGATTTTAGGTTCTAATGTTTCATAAGATTATGGGTCAAGTTGGAGTTTATCTTTTGTACTTTTCGAAATTAAAGTTAGTGTGGAAATTTGTTGAGTATGTCTTGAATTTCAAATTCAAATACTCCTATTTTACTCATGTGACTTTTGGGGACGTATTTGTTGAAGAGTAATAAAGTATTTTCAAATAAGACTTTTGTTTTCACACGATCTTGATTTTTTTTATTCTTTTATATTTGACTTTAAATTTGAATACAAGAACTATCTTAGATTTGTGAGAAGGATGAGATTGTTTCTAATATATATATATATATATGAGTTAGGGTATAAAAAGACACAAACAAATCTGAATATTGTGCCATCGTCTCTTTTGGATATATTAAACTTTTAGAGTTTATTTCTTCTTATTGTAAGATTTTATTTCTTTCTTTATTATTTTGACTACAGTGATCTCTTATCTATCTAAGATGTAGGCTATTGTCGAATCATATAAATATTTCTGTGTTTGAAATTATTTATTTTCTCGAATGTCTTCCTTGTAAATTTTCAACTATTCTATTTATGTGCGTGCATATTTCCTAATTCAATGTATACAGAACTCACATACTTATCCATCTACGTCATATCAATAATAATTAAATAGTTTTCAGGGACTTCGTCCTCGGGCACCAGCTTGAGCGATGAATTGCATCTTCTCCCCTCCACGTAGAGGTCCCCGATGCAAATCAGAGACATGGTACAATCAGACACCACAAGCTCAACAATCATCCCAACATCATGCCTATAATGACTAGACATTTATTGATTAAATTTAACAAGGTTGTTTAGTGCCTTGAGGCCAGATGCCGTGAGAAGGGATGCAATTATTCTTCTCTCCTTTTCCTTTTACAATTTTATAGAATAAAACATCTTCCTTTTGGGTTAGGGACGGAGCGGTGATACTTAATTATCAAGCTTCTCTCTTACAAGATTTTAGAAGAACCTGAACTTCATTTACCAACTAACCTACGTCAACAATAAAACCAATTGATTATTTAACTTACATCAAGAATGAAAATCTTGAAGATATCTAGTATAGAGTCAACCATTGCTAGCTTTAACGATAAGAGTCTACTAATAAGAATAAAATAACTTTTGAACTATGACATATTTCCACGTAGTAATACCTAAAATTTGAACATTTTCTTAACAGGTATAAAAGAACGACGATGATCGCGATGTTGTTCTTGTTGACGATGATTATGAGGATGAGCAACTAAGAGAAGAAGGAATTGTATTTTGTAGATACGTTCTGTATTATGGGATAATAGTAAAAGATCTTGTTTCATAAATGAATAAATAAAAACATGTAAGAGACGATTTTTCGTGGCTAACATATTCTACTTCTTTTAAGGGTACATACATATGCTTTGAAATCTTATATCCAACTCACAATTCCATGCTAACGTTACCACTTACATATTTCCCAATTGCTACGGTTCAAACTTTGGCATCGTTATCATCTGATCAGCAAGTTGATCCTCATCAGGATGATGCCAAAAGTCCAATTGAAAATACACACCAACCATCAAGTCCAACCACTGCTAGGTAGGATACGACAAACAAAAGTCGATCACCTTTTTTTTTTTTTTTCTCGTTTCGAGACAAGGCAGTGTGTTGATTAGAGATAAGAAGTCTTAACATGAAGAATCGTACTTAGGAAGGAAACATGAACCCCGTTTTCCCTGGCCAGTTCTACCTCAATTGGTCAGAATTCGATCGATTTGACATCCCAATCATCGACACCAAAGCTTCCTAATATATCACAAGAGACTTCCAACCGAAAAAACTCTTTTAAGAGAAATCAAAATTGTAAAGCTCAAGCTAACACTCGACGGATTGACGTGATGGGCAGCAAAAGGGAAGATGAAAAACTCTTGCCTGCACACAAGGAGAAAGTGGCCAATTCAGTTCTGCTGTGAAGTTAGCTAAAAATAAATTTTATCTTGACAACTACGCAGGCATCATTTTGAGATAGTTTGAAATGCAGATGTGAAGTCTTTGATATTGATAAATTTTAGTTTTTAAGTGTTACATTTCTGTGTGTAAATACGAAATGATCTTTGGCATATTCGTCTTCTGTCGCCCATTTTACCTTATGTTTGGTAAAGGGAAAAGGTAATAAGGTAGACACTAAAGAAGAACGGTGCTTATTATCAGTTATCTCTATGGTATTGGTCCTATATATGACTCCATATATATATATCTCCTCCTTGAGATGCCAATCATTAATTAGTGTTAAGCCCGTTACCCATATAAAACTAAAAAGGATGCCTCCTTTCCATCCTATATATGCATGATTCAACCTATTCCATGACAATAGAGGGAAACTCTCCTTGATTACCTCTCATCTTCGTCAGGGTCTACTTCCTGCAATCTGTGAATGGAGCATGAGATGGGTCTAAAGGACCAATTTGAGCTGATTATTATTATTATTATTATTATTATTATTGCCTCACTAATTAAGGCCATCTGTCAGCATGAGAATTCTCAAGAACAAGGTCCCCATCCCCGCATGCTTCCAATAAACGGCCAAGGCATCTTTCCTATTACACACCGGAGATCAGCTTGTCGCCATTGATACATTCCAGAGCCACATGGTTGACATAGATAATAAGGTACCATGGAGGACAATGCTAATGATGAGGAGACATGAGAGATAAGGTAGAGCACGTGTAATATTTGAGACAAGCAGGACGATCTTGCCGGTGGCTGTAATCGATGGCTTACATATATATATGCGAACCATCAATGGATACCCTTGTAGTTGTAGGTCCAAGCTCATAGGTTAAATGGTATATGTCTCCTTTGTTTCGACTAGACAGTATCCCAGTAAAGAAAAGTAATATATATATATATATATTTTGTAAACGATTATTGATATATATTACACTCAAACACTTGACTATGAGAAACCACCATCAAGTGATGTAATATATATGATGTTCGTGGGAATTGAACTCTTGATCTCTCGTACAACCACAAAGAGACTTCACCACTAGACCAAGTGACTACAGACAAAAAAAGTAATATTTATTCGAAAGAGATTTATTCATGATCTTTTTAAAAGCATTCAAAAGAGTGGGTATAGATAACACAAACTCTTGCCTGAAGTGTATGGGAAACCAATTCACCAAAATTTCAATTTCATGTCACAGAAGCTAATAATTCTAACAGAAGCTGACAACATAGTAGATGTAGACACCTCAATTTCGAAGTCACTTGGTAGCAGGCTCCTCCAGTTGATGTTCTGGTTGCAACTACCAAAACCCTAGCCCACACAAGCCCAATTAGGCCCACATTAGCCCACCTGACCCAATTAAACCTAAAATGCAGCAAATCAACCTAAGCCCACTTAATCCAGTCAAAATCCCCTTAAAAATCCAATAAAACCCTAATTTAACAAATAAAATCCATAAACCACAAAATCCAATTAAAATCCACCCAAAATCCCATAAAACCCTAATTATATAAAATTTGATCAAATCCATTTAAAAATCCAACAAAAACCATAATCCACTTAAAACACACTTAAATCAACTTAAAATCCAATAAAACCCTAATTAATCAAATTTTTAAACCTTAATCAAGTGAAAGGAAATTAAAATCAAAATAAATAAGTAAAAACCCTAATCAAAGTGAAAATCCATTGAAAACCTTAATTAATAAAAATTCAAAAACCTTAATTAATCCAA
>JAMKQA010017034.1:0-12962 GCA_024699735.1 Posidonia australis
GCTTGTTTGAGTGACTTTACAAGTGTTTGGCATCCCATTTGCATCGTTCTTGTACGATGAAAGCTTGCAGGCTATTCTATAAAACCTCTAACATAGGTAATAGTGTGGCCAACTAACGTGACTCGCAAGTGCGAGTTACAAGTGCAATTAGCCAATGCTAGTGGCCAACGCAGATCGTCATATCTAGAACAAATCACAAAGCTAAGCACAACTTTGCATGCATTCTGATTTTCTAACCCGTTGATTTGTTTCCCCAACGTGTTGTCTGCACTCTCATATAGCATTCGGCATTGTACGATTTTACGCATGTTTTGGCATTTAACATTCATCCATCAGGACAATGATGCTTATTATTTGAAGTTCTATGAACCAAGCTTGATGATCTCACGTACTTCTCTAGCAAATTGTACCAATGTAATTCCTACGCATGAGAGTTCATATTCAGAAGACATACAGCATGATTGAGCATTAGATTGCATAATTTTCCACCTCGCATGTTTTATTCGCACTTTAACATGACATTGATTCCTAAACATATACTAAGGAGCAAACATACATTTGCATTGGCCACACATGTGAACGATTTAGTAAAGAAAAATCGATTCGTCGGATGAATCATCACATCCAATTGGCGTAATGATCCGTAATGACTTACTCTTTCTTTGACAAAAGACTTTACTCTTTCTTTGACCCGTAATGACATATATATCGCATCCAATTGGCATGAATCATCGCATTTACATAGATATATTGTCTTCTACTACATTTTCTTACATTCAATTTTCCTCGTCTCTCGATTTTCAATAGACTAGGTGACGACTCTATTTTCTTTATCCTTTGTTATTTTACTGTTGTTTTGATATTTTTAAGTCGAGTGTTTTTCCTCAAATTCACCATTTTACCGTGACCTTATCGATTCGTACAATTAGCCCTTCTATGCCTCGTGTGAAACAATTACCGAGATGGTCACACATTGTAAAATTTTTGAAGTAGAGAGGAAGCTTGATTTCTATCCTTATTAAGATAGATCAAGTCATTCTAGAACAATCGTCCATAAATATAATGAAATAATGAAAACCAAAGACGTACTGAAATTGACACAACCCTTAAACATTACTATGGCCTAACTCAAATGGTGAAGAACATCATTTCTCAACTCTAAAAGGGAAAAACAACCTATGATGTTTACCTAACAAGTTTCACACTAAAGCAATGACAACAATGAGCTAATAGATACAATATTCTTGAGTTTTTCAATAGACAGATAACCCACGATAACGCCACTCAAGAGGAGACACCTATGACGACAATGCATAAATAGTAAAAAAACAAGATATCTAAGTAGTACATTCTACCAACCTTATATCTCCCACCAATCCTCTTCATCATTTGGAGATTTTGAAACACATAATGAGTAGGAAAAAAAATCACACAATAATTAAGATCCTTAGTAATTTTATTTACAGATAATAAATTAACTTGAAAGTTATGGACAAAACAAAACATATTCAAGAAAAAAGGTGGAGGAATGAACCATCCTCCAAAGACAGGGGAACTAAAATCATTTACAACAATAATAGGTGGATGAACACAAGAAGTATCATATGAGAAGATGCAACTGAGTCTATTAACCACAACAAATTAGAAGTCATGTTGGCAGTGGTACCCGAAACCTATGCAACAATAGGCATAGGAAATAACGTAGCAGCAATATTACTTAGTTTATCAAATTACACACATGACTAGGTAACCAAATTTGCAGCATCATTTGAAGAATCTGACATGACATTATTTGCAATATTATTTGGTTTATCATACTTTTCTCAGCATTAATCAACAATGTGGCCCATACAACCACAAAACGTGCATGTAACTAGTCCACCACATTTACCACAACGTCCATCGAAGCCACCACAACCAGCAACCATTACAATACTTTCTGGTGCTGTGACCGACGTACAATTGATCTAGAAGATAGTGAAACACACCATGTAACAATGGAACAGAGTTTTCAGCAAGTAATTGGCTACGAACAAGAGCATAATTTGATTGTAATCTAGACAAAAACTTGACCACTTAAATTTCTTGTCTCTACTTCTTTTGTTCTGCTTCTTATATATGGAATCAATGAATGATACATCTGTTACTCATCCCACATACCTTTGAAAGTTACAAAGTACCCATTAAACGAATGGTCTCCATGTTAAAAGTTGAATATCTATTCATATAACTCATACACTCTTGATACATTGTCTTTATTGGAATATGTTTCATACAAAATATCCAAATTGCCTTGGCAATAGACAGAAATATGACATTAGAACTAATCTATGGCTCCATACTATTCTCACACAATAATCATTTTGCACCCATGCATCAAAAACTACATCTTTGGCATCAATTGGGTCCTTCTCAATAATGGACAATTTGTTTTGTACTCTAAGAAATACTTTAAAAGATTATAACCATAAAAGATAATTCAGACCATTCAACTTGATGGTGGTCCCAACAAACATACAAAGATTAAAGGTAGACAAAGACAACACCATCAAACCCAACAAATACTGAACAGATCTCTTAAACGATTACAACCCCAAACTACAAACCAACAAATCCAATAGACATCTACCACATATGAACAAAATTAATACACCGTTAGGATTTCTACAACCCTCTAGCCAATCAACGGAATGATGATGAGGAAAGAGGCTTCAACACAAAACAGTGGCAAAAGAAGACCAGAAGGAGAAAAGATCACCCACTGTAGTTTCCAATGGACCGTCTGATGACATCTCCAACAACCGGTGGCTGCAGCAAAGGATGGTATTCTAAGGCTCAAAAAACCTAATACTCTAATACCATGTGAAGAGAAAATAACCTAATTGCATTGATGAAATCAAAGAGTATTAGGGATATATATATATATAAACTACGTAGGATATAAGGATCTATAAGATCCATTAACCTATCTAACTACTAACTAATAAAACAATTAACCTAACACACAAAAGAACACATATAGAACATTTAAATTAAGCACTATGGTAACATTCATTCATAAGCACTAGAACTCTCTAAAACCTTGTCCATTTCTTTGATAGCATTGAAAAAACATCCAAACTCAAAGTTTAGTTATTAAGATAGCTGTTTTGATGAGATATGATCAGCATGTGATAAAGCTAAAAAATATAAAGAAATACCTGAATATAATCCATCCACCTCAACACGTTTGGTATTTTTTGCAACTCTGGCTTAGAAAGACAATTCTGCCATAAAGAGAGAAAAAACAACTATTGGAATAACTCATCGATAACTACGCTAATCTGACATAATTTTCATCAAGACTTTATTAGCATTCACTCATGGGAAACTTCTTATTGATGCTATCACATGATGACAGGTGTCTGATATTTACTCAATTTATAAGAAGCAGTATAAACAGATTTAAAAATATATTAAGAAATGAATACATTCATAAAAGGATACAAAAAGGACACATGTAAAAGAACCTTTCAAAAAAAAAGGGTAACAGGTAGCCAATAGACCCTATTGTGGATAAACTGAAAGAGTGGAATGTTAGGTGGCAATTGTCACACACCCGGACCCATGCATAAACCTCTATGGAAAGAAATTTTATTCATTTCAATGAATTTGGAAGAGGACGAGGATAAAAAGAATGTGATAGGTGCAACCTGTGATGGAGCTCAAATGAGACTATGAGAGATATTTATTTGGGAAGTGGGATGCTATTTTGGTGTATAGAGGGCTGGAAACGAGTTATGAGTTTGTCTTCCAAGCTTAACATGTTATCCAACAAAAATAGCACATGTAGGAATCAAGAGCACGTACTAAATGGAGCAAACATGTCCCTCATTTTTGAAACAAAACAACATTATAATTGCTTGTGGAGTTGTAGTGCAAAACTATACATACAAGGGTTATAGTAATCAATCAGAATGAAGATTGTCTGTTAGTTCATTGTCATGATAATCGATTGCAGTAACTTGTGCAATAAAATTCAGGGACAGTAGTCTAGTAATGACAGTAATTATTTAACTAAAATGCCAACCATGAATTCAATTAAGCTATAACTTTTTTTTAAAGTTCTGAACTCATTGGTATTCGAACCTGCAGTCCTCCAATTAGAGTAATAATCACATACCGAATGAACTATGTTTTGTTTAGTAGTTAAGCTATGACTAAAGTTGCCTTCCATAAAACGAAAGGATGGACAAAAGGTATGAAGAATGGAACCCAAAAAGTGCATGTCAGCATACCACAAAAGAATGCAAAGCTGAATAGACAATAATATCGGCTTCTGATAATTTCAACCCGTCACCTACAAGGACAGATCTGCAAGCCAGTTCTTCATTTAAACCTTCTAAAACAGAATGGCAGGTATTGATAACAGAGGAGAAATCATCAGCAAATTTCACCCATTTCATTACCTGGAACAAAAGCTTCAACCATATCAATAATGTATATAAATTGATTAAAGTGCAATTATAAAAAATTCTAATAAAATTACAGGATAATGAAAAGAAGTAGATATTTACTTCATTACTGTTCTTTAAGGGACCACCACCTCCTGATAGCTGCAAAATGCTACTAAACAAACTTCGAATATCATGTTCTTCAACAGCTTTGCTTGAGAATTTCTTCTGCACAGACCAGTCATCCAAAACCTCAACAAAATGAACAATGTGAATGAAGAGCAAAACAAACAGCCATTGAAGTCCATAGGACGTGCCAAAGATGAAACTTCCAACATGCATAGGGGCAAAAAAAATTCTCATTCCGGAGAAATGATAACTATTGAATATTTAATTAATCAAGTCTAAGTTAGACCTAATTGGGCCCATGACTCTTGATTAAATAATGCTCATGTTAAGTCCATTACATAATCCTTATCGATAAGGTTTAAATGTTTAATGATTAAGTCTAAAAGTGTAAGTCTAAGAAAGGAAAAATTTTAGAGGAAAAATTTTGGAGGATCTATTTTTATGGATGTATGTGGGACTTTAATCTTACATTGGGAAAATGCAAAAACTTGCATAATCTTATTTTCAAGGAGTTCTAGAACAAATGTTCACAAAAATTTGGATTAGACATAGATAACCAAACATGCGCGCGCGTGCACCAGGCAGGATCGAGCTCGGGCTTGGGCTTCAGGCTTTGAACTTGAAGGAATGATCTCCGATCTCCGCGTTCTTTTTGCACAAAATTACATTAGTTAATTGAGTTTAATTAAAGTTTACTTAATTAATTACTAGTGAACTTGGGCCTAACTAGGCTTGATTATGCCTTCAAATCTGGCCTCTTCCAATGGATGTGTATGAACAGATATATGAGACTAAAGAAGCGTCGATTTTAAGGAGGACTTCTTCCTTTCTCATCTCTCGAATTGTTCCTCTTCTGTTCTATGTGCTCCAATGGCGTCCTAATATAGTGATTCCTCTCTGTACTTGTGCTTCTTCAATCAAAGACGATTGAGGTGTGGTCGCAGAGTAGATAAGGATACGGTACATTCTCCATCTACTGGATCGTTCTATCCTAAAAGGAATAATGTGAAACCCTATGTACTGACATGAAGGTCACTATTTTCTCTAATACTAGTCCTTCGAGATGACTCAATCCGATGGTTTCTAGCCTTTTCATTTATTTTGGTTTTATTCCATGTTCTGTTTGTTTCTAATTTTTCCTAGATCATATGATATGACTATTAATGACATGTTAATCATCTTATTCAATATATTTATGCATGTGATTTTACATTTTATTCCAACAGTCTTAGAAAAAATAGTTACATTTAACATGTCTAGTACTTGTTGGAAATATGTTTATATGTTTTGATGATAATACATGATCTAATGAATTTTTGTGTATATTTTTATTTAAGGAAAGTACTTCAAAACTAGGAATAAGAAATTGTATTATGTAAGATAATGTAACATTTAATGTAACAAGCTATGTGTATATATCTAATGAAATATGTTGTAAAGTTAAAAAAGAATATATATGTAGAAAACAATGTATAGAGAAATTGTAAGTTCGACAAACCGGATAAAAACGATATACCGAATCAGAAAGAAACGGCATAAACAACGGTACTTCAAAATTAAGTTGTGGAAAAATCAAAACAGAAGACAAAACAGCATACCAGAGCAAAACGACATACTAAATCAGGATAATTCGGCACACCGAGGATTTTCGACATACCGAATTGATCGAAAATTGCAGATTAAAGAGAAAGAAGGCACTTCAAAAGTCAAAATGATATACCAAAGTACCAACCATTTATGAACTCTATTATAGTCATTAAACACAAGTTTTCATGGTCCTATAGCTATAAGTAGGTCTCCTATAAACCTTGAAAGGAGACACTCATTCACATATTTGTGATCATTGATATTGTACACTATTCTGGAACTATATTCTTCCTACTCTCTCCACAAGCCTTGTTTTGTAAAGTTTGATCAAAGCTACTCTGTGTAAGTGAAAGATCTCATAATTTGTAAAACGACAAGGAAAGGAAACTTTAACTTCTCCGGGTACGAGAAGCAGAAGGAGCCAGATTTGAGTTGATAGGACTACTAATACAAGTAAGTCTTTAATTTAAGAATAAAGGAAAAATCTCAAGAGGATTCTTGAGAAGTGGACTAGGCCAAGATTTTGACCGAACCACTATAAATAGCTTGTGTCTTCATTTTCTCTCATCTCCATTCTTTGCATGTAATAAGTTTAATATTCAAATATCCATCATCTACTTGATTGCTTTATTTGTTGTAGAAAAATTCCAATCACATTATCTTATTAAATTAAAGAACAATTAAAATTAGATAAGTGATTAATAAAATAAAAATATTCTTTATTCACCCCTTCTAAAAAAACCACTCAATCCAATAATTAGTATCAGAACTTGGTTTATCTAAACCTAAAAGATTTAATAATCTTCTAGATATGACTTCTAGTTCATCCAACACTATTGTAGAAAGACAGAGTATAAATAGATCATCTTTTTTTAATAATTTAAATTATAGTTATTAGAAATGCAGAATAATAATTTATTTAAAGTCTACAACCTTTGAATTATGGGATATTGTTATTAATAGTTACACCCCTAATAATGCATCTTATAAGGAATGCAATAATAAAGAAAAAATGTTAGCACAACTTGATACAAAAGGGCTTAATATATTGTTCTGTGTCGTTAATCAAGTGCAATTTAATAAAATATCTAATTGCAAAACTTCACATAAAGCTTGGCACAATTTAGAAATTACTCATAAGGATACCAATCAAGTAAAAGAAACTAAGATCAATATGCTAACTCACAAATATGAACTATTCAAAATGAAACAAGATGAATCTATCGGAGAAATGTTTATTAGGTTTAGTGACATAACAAATGTATTGCACTTTCTTGGAAAAGTCAACCCTTAATCTGATTTAGTACGAAAAAATTTTAGGTCTCTAACTATTAAATGGGAAAAGAAAACCACAACTATTGAAGAAGCAAAAGATTTGTCACAATACTCCTTAGAAAATTTGATTGATAATCTAACCTCATATGAGGTACAAATTACATAAAAAGAAAAAAAAAAGGAAAAAAAAGAGACAACCAAAAAAAGAAATATTGCTCTAAAAATCACCTTAGATATTGATAACTCTGAAAGTGAGGATGAGGAAAAAGATATAGCTTTATTAACTAGAAAGTTTAAAAGGTTCATGAAAAGAAGAAAATTCCTTAAAAAAAAGAACAATCCACAAAATCAAACTGAAACTCCTTTATGCTTCAAATGTAACAAACCTAAACACTTTAAAAAAGATTGTCCACTATTCAAAATGAAAACACCTATAAATAATGAGAAAAGACTTAAAAGAAAAGCTCTCCAAACAACATAGGATGAAAGTGGATCTTCATCTGATGAGAAATCCGATGGTGACAAAGCAAACATGTACTTTATGACTTGTGATGAAGAATCTATCTTAGATGAAAATAAAATCAACACAAAAGAACTTGTAGAAGTCTTTGATGAGTACTACTCAAAATACAAGATATTAAAAGAGAATGAAGAGTTGATTAAGAAAGGAAAAATCTTAATTGATGAAGATCATGAAATAAACGACAAAAATATTGAATTAAACATGAGTATTAGTCAAATGAAATATAAAATAAAATATCTTGAAAATGATATTACCTCTTTAAAGAATAAAAGTAAAGACTTATTAGACACGATAACAAAATTCACTAAGGGTAAAGAAAATCTAAACAAACTATTTTTAGTCAAAGACCAACATTTCACAAACATAGACTAGATTTTTCAAAATTCAATGGCATATCATATGAAAATGACTTTATTAGAGCATCAACCAATGAAAAATATGTCGTTGTTATCAAGAAGCACTCTAAGTGGTTTGATAGAAAAATTAACTCTTCAAATAGCACTGTAAAGAGAACAAATACAATAGAAGTTCCTAAGACTATGCTTTTATCTTATAATGTAAGAACATGATGAAATCAAAATAAATTATTGACAGTGGTTGCTCTCGTCATATGACCGAAGACCACACTCTTTTATACTCTTTAAGTCCTAAAGAAAGACAGATCACTTTTAGAGATAATGCTAAAGGAAATATTGTCGGGATTGGAAATGTCGATAATTCTGAAAATCCTTCTACAGCAAATGTTTTATTAGTTGATGGCTTAAAGCATAACTTAATTAGCAATAGCCAGTTGTGTGAGAAAGGTTATAAGGTATTGTTTGATAAAATTGAGTGTACTATAATCGATTCAAAAACAAATGAAACCATATTTATTGGAAATAGAAAAAATAACGTCTACAAAATAAAAATCGCATACAAACCTAATAAAATCATATCTTACATTGCTTCATCAAATGAGGATAAATGACTTTGACATAGACGACTTGGCCATACCAGCATGAGTCAATTGTTTAAAATTTCTAAGAATGAAAGTGTTATTGATTTACCAAAGTTGGATTTTCAAAAAGATAAACTTTGTAATGCATGTCAATTTGGAAAGCAATCTAAAACCTCATTTAAGACCAAAGATTGTGTTTCCACTTCAAAACCTCTTGAACTCATCCACATTGATTTATTTGGTCCTAATAAGACATTTAAGTTTTAGTGAAAAAAGATATACGTTTGTATTGACTGATTTCTCGAAATTTACTATGATTTTATTTCTATCAAACAAAAATAATGTATTTTATGAATTTCAAAAGTTTTATAAGAAAGTACAAAATGAAAAGGAATTGAAAATCATCAAGATTAGAAATGATCATGGAGGAGAATTTGAAAATGAAATTTTTGAAAACTTTTGTGAATAAAATGATTTTATGCATGATTTCTCTTTTTCTAGAGCTCCTCCTCAAAATGGAATAGTAGAAAGGAAAAATATAACCTTATAAGAAACGATAAGGACCATACTTTGTGAAAATAATTTACCAAAGCACTTTTGGACCGAAGTCGTAAATACCACTTATTACATTTTGGATCGTGTTTCTTTTATGCCAATTTTAAACAATACACCTTTTGAATTGTGATTTGGTAAAATTCCAAGGATTTCATATTTCAAAGTGTTTGAATGCAAATGTTTCATTCTTAATACTAAAGATACATTGAATAAATTTGACTCTAAATCTGATAAAAGTATTCTTCTAGGATATTCTACAAGAAGCAAAGCATATAAAGTTTATAATAAAAGAACTTTAACTATAGAAGAATCCATACATGTAGATTTTGACGAAAATCCAATTAAAATAAGTAATGAAGAAGAAGAACCTGAATTTAATATTAATAATATAAATAATGATTAAAAAAATCAAAATGTAGAAGAACCTAAGGAAAATCTCAAATCATGGCAAAATGTACCTAATCACCCAAAAAAACTCGTAATTGATGAGGTCTCCAAGGGAATTATGATTAAATCCAAACATGAAAATGAATGTGACACTTATACTTTTGTTTCATCCATAGAATCCAAGAATGTGGATGAAGCATGTAATGATGATTATTGGACTTTAGCTATGCATGATAAGCTAAACCAATTTAAAAGGAATAATGTGTGGGATTTAGTACCAAATCATGAAAATCGACAAATCATAGGAACCCAATGGATCTTTAGAAATAAATTAAATGAATCTAGAAAAATATAATTAGAAATAATGTTAAGTTTGTAGCTCAATGCTATAATCAGAAGGAAGACATCGATTTCGATGAAACCTATGCTCTTGTAGCTAGATTAGAGTCCATTAGGATGTTATTAGCATATGATAGTTATTTAGGATTTAAACATTTTCAAATAAACATAAAAAATACATTTTTAAATAGTATTATTGAAGAAGAAGTTTATGTCAAACAACCCATCGATTTTGAAGATGAATCTTATCCCAATAATGTTTATAAATTGAACAAAGCATTATATGAACTAAAGCAAGCACCCAAGACTTAGTATAAAAAGTTAACGAAATTCTTAATTGATCAAAATTTTTCGATTAATGATATTAACTCTACCTTGTCCATAAATAAGGTTGATAATGACATATTAATTATCCAAGTGTATGTTGATGATATCATTTTTGGATCTACAAATGAAAATTTGTGTAAAAATTTTTCAAAGAGTATGCAACAAGAATTTGAAATGAATATGATAGGAAAATTAACATTCTTTTTAAGCTTACAGATAAAACAAATCAAAGAAGGAATATTCATTAACCAAGAAAAATACACTAAGGAATTATTAAAGAAATTTGGTATAGAACATAGCAAAATAGCTAAAACACCTATAGGTAGGTACCTCTACTAAGTTGAAAAAGAATGAGAATAGACAAAAGGTGGAACAAAAATTATATAAAAAAATGATTGGATCCCTTTTATATTTAATAGCTAGTAGACCCGATATAATGTTTAATGTATACTTGTGTGTAAGATTTTAAACTTCCCTAATGGAGTCTTACCAAAAAACTGTTAAAAGAATCTTAAGATATCTACAAGAAGCAATTGATTTTGGATTGTTTTATCTTAGAAACTCTAACTTAGATCTACTAGGATATAGCGATGTCGACTATACAAGGTATAGCACTGATAGAAAAGTACTAGTGAGACTTGTTAATTCATAGGACAATCTCTAGTTTCATGGTTTAGTAAAAAACAAAATAGTGTAGCACTCACAACAACGGAAGTTAAATATATTGTAGCTGAATGTTGTTGTACTCAAATATTATAGATGAAACAAACTCTAAAAGACTATGGTAAAACATTATCTACAACACCAATTTTCTGTGATAATACAAGTACAATTAATCTATCCAAAAATCCAGTACACTATTTTCGAACAAAACACATAGAAATAAGACATTATTTCTTAAAAGATCATGTACTTAAAAATGATATTAAGTTAAAATTTATTCCAACCAAAGAACAAGTCCCTGATATTTTACAAAACTCTTGGATGAACAACAATTTATTACAATTAAAAGGGAATTAGGGATATGTAAGATCTCAGATATAATTTAAAAATTCCTTCCGAAAATATTTTCGAAATACCAAGAATTTCAATCAAGCTACCGAAAATTATTGAATCGACATACCGAAATCTAGCAGTATACCGATTTCTAGAAGATTTGTCAATACTGTGCATTTCGATACACCGAAAATCGACGATTGACTGAATCCCCTGAGTTACAATTTTTCGGCATATCGTACCATATACCGAGTAATGTTCTGAAAATCCCTGTAACCATTTTCGACATACCAATTGAAATTTTGATATACCAAATTAACCATATGAGCTGTTATAAACCTAAAAACCTAGGTTTCATTTTTCATTTTATCTCTTCGGGTCGACCGATCCCTTCTCCGAAACCCTACCTCTGTGACTCCAAATCTCTGATCGAGCCCCCTCGACACTCCTCTCACATCGTCAGCCCTTCCTCTCTCTTCCCTCAACATATTCCTCCTATCATCCAGCAATGGCGCCAAAGAAGATGTTGACCTCACACGGAAAGAGAATGCATGAAGACTTTGGAACACCGAAAGCCTC
Source organism: Posidonia australis (assembly GCA_024699735.1). Classification (NCBI taxonomy): domain Eukaryota; kingdom Viridiplantae; phylum Streptophyta; class Magnoliopsida; order Alismatales; family Posidoniaceae; genus Posidonia; species Posidonia australis. The sequence goes on from JAMKQA010017034.1 coordinate 12,068, forward strand.
CAAAAGCCAACCTAACTTCCGTTACCGATTTATTGATGAAGAGGCTCAACAAGTTCATTGGAATAGATTCTTAAATCGAGAGGTACTCACGGGAAGACGCATAATCTTTGATAAGCTCGAATCCATTAAACCTCTTTTTGGTTTCCAGAACTTGATTCCATATTTAGCATCCATAGGAGATCGCCTTTACTATCCTGAGCTAGTTTCTCAGTTTTATGCCAATATGAAAATTTCTCACGAACTAGATCATTCCTATCTCTATGGTAAAAACATAGAATTTAATGATATCCTCTTAGACCAATTATTTAACATCCCATATTCTAGAACTAACATCACTCTATCCATCTATGAGTTAAATTGGTCCTATTCTGATATTAATAAAGCCATCTCTCAAAACCTTAGAAGTACCTTTAAGCCAAGCAAAATAAATCAATTAACCAAACAATCCCGCCTAATAGCTTACATTGTGACTGTAACACCCCAGTACTACACAACAGTATGAGAACTACCCAAACACAATTAAAGGCAACTAAGTAGCAATATTAAAATAAATAAAGCTAACTACCCAGGCCTGTGTGCGGTAAGTGTAGCTCGAAAATTTGCACCAAAGAAGAATGCTCCTACAGCTCAGCAACTGAAAACAAGGGGACAAGAAAACACGCGTGAGTGACAAGAATGCCACCCAGTACGCGCCCCAAAAACAACACCAAAAACACAGAAAACCTTGCCAGAAAGCATCATTTTAAACCCTTATATGCAATTCTTAAAATTCAGAAAGCAATGACTTTTCAAACTTTTCTTTTCTTTTCTTTCAAATCTCATGCTCTTTCAAAGCCTTTATTCTCAACACTGGAGAAAACAAATCATTTTATCTAGTTTCTTAGCCCAAAACATC
>JAMKQA010017036.1:0-12463 GCA_024699735.1 Posidonia australis
GGGGAAGGGGGGGGAATTGCATGCATGTGACTTGTCAATATGTCATGATCGATGGAGGACGAAGGTGTAGCTAGATGATGCATATATGTATCTGTTCCTTTGTCTCGTACCCTTACATAGTAGGCAAGGAAGCTTGTGTATTTTTGTGTGTCATGGAGATTCTTATGAATTATGTAATTAATCGACACTTTGTAGGTATCTCCCAGAAGAATTACTTCTTCTCAACCTTGTGTGTTGCATATCCTTGCCGTGGTTTTTGACTGTATCATGGTGACCGGTTATAGTTCGGTTGTCAGTACACGATCATGGCGACACGTTTGCGTGCAGGTACACGATCATCGGATCAAGACCACGGATGTTACGTCGACGTGTCTCATAAACGCTGAGATCCCAATTGACACATAATGAACGTATGATCTGCTTCTCTTGTGGAGGACCATACAGATGTAAAATACAATATCTGGTCGGCGAAAGGAAACCCAACGAAATCCCCAACCAACCATGAGATGAAGTATGGAGCACACCAATGGTAGATCTGCCCAAACTCCAACAAGTTAAGTTACAAAACACCACGAGGAGATCTTGTTTACACTCTTATCGATGGCATATACACTCCAGCTAATATCACCAATCTCCAATACTCATTGGAGGATGTAAGATTTCATCTCGGCAAACCCAAATTACCAAAAAGCTAGCAGTAGCCCACCTAGCACTTGGTTGTCACTCCGATTGAAAGATCTGAGATTTGCATTCGAACAACTACAAAACAACAACCAATCAAAAACGTGTCTTTGAAACCGACCCAAGGGAAAACACTGTTCTAACAGCAATTTCACACCTTATGTCTTGACGACGAAGACACTTCGATCAACGGGGGCAAAGGAGACATGGTGTGGGGCTGTGGGCTTATGTGGATAGATATGGAGCGTAACCGAAGTGATGGGTACGGAGAACCAGATCCGCACAATCGCACATGGGGTGGAGGGACCAAGAGAAAATGAGGTGGACGTCAACACGGGACCTTTGAGTTGGACTGGCCTTTTCTTAACTTGATGGTATGATTACTTGTTAATTTTTCTAATCGATTTAAGATCCTAGTAGGATTTCAAACTCTGAATCTAAATATAGAAGTTAATTTTTAACTAGAAATTATCATATCATAACTTTTAAAATTGTAAATGAATTATTATTTTAAAAAACTACATATTTCTAAGAAATTAATAGTATATAGTAAAATCGTTAGATCATTGTAACTTCTAGAAAGAAATTATATATTCAAAAATTATCTTAAAATTCTACCAAATAGATCCTCAAATTAGGAGGATTCAGCGATTAGTGAACCAAAATCCTTCAAAGCTGGCTCCCAAGATGCAGTCGACTCGAGAAGGAACACTATTTTGTTTCTTCTCATGAAAGAAATGCATCGTTGCTCCCCTCACCCGATGATAATGAATGTCGGGAAAAATATATACTTTTGTGCCGACGTTTTTGAGACTAAACAAGATAAGCTCATAATATGACAGTTATATTTAATGATAAGTCATCAGATGTTACTTCGAACGATATTGCACTCGTGCATCTCAAACTCGTAAGGATTGTTATCTAAACATTGAACCCACATCGTAAGTTTAGACGTATAGTAGTAGATGAAATGACGCTTCAGAGCTGCACCTCATTCTTGAAAGAAAAAAAAAACAATATTGACCTTCTTTGTTCCAAGAAAGATGTAGTATCTTTTGTTGTTGCATTTGAAAGCTTTGATAAAAAGAGCAAGAATGGAGCAAATGCAACGCATTTCTCCAAGCAGTGCTCCTTTAGTCCCTTTAACACAAGTTGGCTCTAAAAGATTTCATAATCATATAAAGAAAGTACGTTGATTTTCCTGTAAGTACCTACAGGATCATTTCTACTGAGTGATTAATACTAATCATTAGATTCCTTATGTTAAGATGAAGAATTACGATTATTTTTACCTTTTTGGTTTGTCTTCTATTCTTCTTCCCCTAAGTTATGACGTCACTACCACCATCGTAGGCTGCCACTAATCGTCATAAAAGAAAGGAAGATAGAGAAGAAGGAAGAAGAAAGAGAATGCCCAGAAGAAAAAATGAAAGTATAAGTGAATGGAAGGGGAGGGAGGAGGACAAAGGGAAAGGACATCGGATAGAGGAATATTGTAAGATGAGGAAGAGGAAAGAACAGAAGGATGAGAAGGAAGAGGGACCAGGAGGAATGTCGTCTGTTTTGGATTTGGATTTCTAAGGATTATGAACAAGTACGAGCAAAGCTAGTATAGGATCATGATTGTCCAACGAGAATTCTACTATTTTCATTACATTATATATCTAACACAAAAATGAAATAAAATTATTTCATTTTATTCTAAATTTTATTCAAAAATTCATTCCATTCCTATTTATTTTCATTCTAGTATACTAAATATTACCTTGAGAATTTTTTTCTCATTTAATTAATGATTAATCATGACTAATGATTTAAATCTAATGGTTTATATAGAATCCATTGCTTTAAGCACCTACAAATATATTTTCCTGTAAAGAAAATACCATATTATGATTTCAAGTTGCATGGCTTCATATCCTACCCACAAGAACATGATTTTGTGGTCAAGAGCGGGAAAACAAGGATTAGATTCTCTTGAATCTAGGATTAAATCTTCTATCCTTTATTTATTCAATGGTACATCTAAGGTTGCCAATAAAACCCAGGACCTATGGATTTGAACCCGTAAAGTATAAGTCTGGATCTTGAAAATGAAGTTTATGGACCTGTAGACCCAAACCCGTTAGATCTGCTCATTTATTAGGTAGAGTCTAGATATAAAAATACCTGAACTTGTAGACCTGATTTGTATATAATATATTATAAATTAAATATAAAGACTAATGTATAATATTTACACAATATATATAATATATATTATTCTACTCTCAAATCTCAATCTCCCATTCCGTGAATCATTTGAATAATTAAAACTCTAGTGAATGTCGTTGCATTTATTAAAGTTTATTTAAATCTTCAATCTTAAATGTGCATTTGAGATATATCATAATTAAATCTTGAATGTATATTTAAATATATTTATTTAAATAATTTAGATCATTGAAATCTCCAATTTTCAGATAAATCTTTGATTTTCATTGAATCATTTGAATAATTAAATCTCATTTGAGAAATAGGTTGAAAGACCCATTAGATTCGAGACACGGACCTAGATCCATTATCTTCATGAATCTAAGTCCGAATCCTACTTATAAAACCTAAACCTGGACTCGTGAAAAAAGATGAATCTAAATCTATTTTATTCAATGGTACATCACCATCATAATATATCCTTCCAGCACCCACTTGGTTATCAACCTTCGTTGAGGAAGGGAATTCTACGGTTTTAAAAAAATTTAGTATTCCTAAGACTTATTAAGAGGTGACCTACCTGGCTATATCCTTCCCCCATCTTCATGATTTTCAAAAAGAGAAAAAAGAGGTGCAAATTTCAAAACCTTTAAGATAGATAAAGCATGGGTTGAACTTTGAAGAATACCCAAAACCATGCTTTATCTTTTTTGCACAGCACTCCAAAAAAGGGAGCAATATAAAGCTCCAACAAAGTCAAGCTTTCTTCAGAGAACGGCGTTACCTTTAATTAGCAGACCATCTTTGATAAAAACTTATGGTGAAGTAGCAGTAAAAAAAAAAGGTTATATTGAATTACCATAAGATTTGTAGCAATCAATTCAGCATTGATGTTCCAGTTTAATAACCAAATTACATAACTGCAAGCCAAAACTAAATCCACCGGAATAAATATGATACAAAATTTATTAAACGAAATGATGTCCGTAACAAGCCTCAAAAAATTGAAATATATGAAGATCCCCTCCACAACATTACCTCAATTCATGTATATAACTGGTTAAGATCCTCTGCAAATTGCTTCCTGATGACTTCTCTTTTCAATTTGAGAGCTGCAGTAACATGACCAGATTCTGGAGTCCATGGTTCAGGGAGAAGTTTAATCTTCGAGGGAATCTCAAACTTTTCCAAGTGTGCTTGCTTAGCAATCTACATTAAATGAACATCAATGAGATTCGAATTGCAATCACAACTTCTCCAATTACCTCTCAAAGCACAATTCAATGAATGGCCAAACAGGCATATTTCCAACCCCAACGAACCTAGGAAGCCTGAGTAACTAAAGAAAGTAAGAAGATCCAGCACAGGCATATTTCCAACCCTGATGAACCTAGGATGCCTTCAAGTAACTGAAGAAAGTAAGAAGATCTAGCGACACTCTAATATGTGAAAAAAGGAAGACGAGAATAAGCAAGACAATCCCATTCCATGCTTTCAAGGTAATGCCTTTCACAGTATTTACTTAAATCATAAGCAAATGCGGGATAAAATGAGTTTTAAGTTGTGTGTATTCACCAAGTTGGCTATATGCACACACTATTTTATTTTATTGAGAAAAGTAAGATCTGAATATACAATCTTATCCACCTCATCGGTCCACCTTATACTCTAATTCACACATATTAGGGTATTATTTACTGTTGATAATCGTGCTTGATTTCAACAACTGAATTCTACTAAGATTAAAGATCTTTAGATCAAGGAGTTACTATAATGATATGCAATGAAATGTTAACCACATATTATTGATAATTTTATCCATGGTTGGAGGCAAAAAAAAATCATGTTAATATAGGTCTGTAGTGGCCAACGTGGCTGTATGAACATACAGCACCATAGATCTGTTATAAAATATGATCAGGTCATGCCTTCACACTGCAAACATCAACCCAGTTCCTAAACATTGCTTGCTCTGGACAGGTCAAAATAGAATGCAAAACACATGATATTGAATAAGTAGAAAGAAAGGTTATATGTTAATTGCACACCTTAGTAAGAGAACCCAGCACTTCCTTAATGGTTTCTTCTTTCGTACATAGATCTGCATAATCAGTAACGGAAATACCCTGCTTCTGGGCCCAATCTTCAAGTGCAGGTTGTGAAGCTATCACAAGAGCCACACAGAAGCTGTGAAAAGAATTAGCGTACAGCATGATGTTGTCAACATAAGCACTAGCCACAAGAACAGCTTCCACCTGCAAAGAAAATGTTACTTTGAGACACAAACTTGACAAGCACAGTAGAAGGTATATAAATTTGCATACCTTTGCAAGGGAAACGTATTCACCATGTTGAAGCTTCACTATATCCTTTTTTCGATCAATGATTTCAAGACAACCATCCAGATGAAACCGCCCTATATCACCAGTGTAAAACCAATGCATTCCCCGCTCATCTATCTTTTCTCATAAAAATTTAAGACATTAGATACATATTTCTGCAGGGAACAATACCATTTCTTTGAAAGAAATTGAAACTTGCCTTGTAAACTTCATTTGTTTTTTCGTCATTTTTGAAATATCCTGCTGTAACACTTGGACCTCCAATAACTATTTCCCCACGTGGCATTGGTGCATCATTAATCAAATACCCACCTTCAGACCAATCAATCAACTGAAAGAAAAGGCAGTCACATTGAGCAGCCGACAACAAAATACAAGTACAACAGATTCTTCAAAACCACAACTAGAAAGCAGAATATGGATAAAGGCAGGCAAGCAAGAAAGTTCTTTCCATGTTTAAAAAATCAGTGATCAGTTTTCAGTATTCATTGAAACCACCACTTAAAGAACTAATCGTCCTTCAAATCAATTAATCAGGCTAATCAGCCCTTTGGTAAGCCTGCCAGCCACTCTTATTAATCAATCCAACTGTCCAATTTTTAAAATAATGTTTCTTTCATATCTAGTTGCCATGTTTTGAAGGAGTGTGAACTAAATAAAAACGTGGTTTTCAAGATTTTGTCAACTTACCTTAATATATACACAAGGAAGTGGAGCACCAACACGACCCACCGATGCATCATCATATTCAGAAAATGTGCCAGCAGCACATGTTTCAGTTAGACCATAACCCTGGCAAATTGGAGCTCTGAAATAAAGCTCAAGTGAGATCGCAAATATCACATGAACAATTAGCATTTTCCCCAGAAGAAGTAAAACTAAAGCACCGAAGTACTACTTCAAATTAGCAATAAATCATAAAATGTTGACATCACCACCCAAAGAATCAAAGTTTTCCTATTAAAAATTCTCTTCAAAGTATAAAAAAAAAGGAGAATCAGAAATTGCACTACCCAAGGCATATGTTAATGAATCTTTGAGTATCTCCAGAAAGTGGAGCCCCACCAGACAGCAGAAAACGAATCTTCCCTCCAAGGATTGCTCGCACCTTCTTAAAAACAAGAACATCCCATAGGATCTTCTCTGGACCCCATGCCCCAAACCAACTTCCATTAATTGCACTCAATCTGCGATTATATGCAATGTAAAATAATTTCTTTGACAAACCACCCTTTGCATCTACCTGGAATATTACATGTTAGGAAAGACAGCTCTTGCCTACTAATCTAGAAGGCATGTTTATCACTAAAAATGTGAAAAGCACAAAAGGTAAATTGTATGTACCTTCTTACGCACACCATCACGGACACGATCCAGTATAGCTGGCACAGCAGCCATCAATGTTGGTGACAAAGCTGATGCATCACCTTTTGTTCCCCTTTTTATCTTATTCGATGTATCAGTGAGAGTTAAAGGTGAGCCATAACCAATGGAACATCCAATAGCCACCACAACAGTCTACAAACAAAATTATAGGTGATGATCAAAATGGTAGTACAGAGGTTCAAATGCTAGCAATCACATTGAACTTCAGATGATAGATTAGGAGTCAGTACTTCAGATGCTAACTCAAGAATATGAGCCAGTGGGAGGTACGCTAGATAGACATCCTTACTTCCCAAGCCAGGGACAATAGTCATGACAGCAGATACAGTAGCTATCACATTCCCATGAGTCATCATTACTCCCTACATTGGTAATATTTACAAAATAAAATCATGAAATGTTTTTGGGTCTCTTAAAGTAGCAAATTGATTCATGATAACTAAAGCAGCAAAAGCATTCAAGTTTACTCAAAACTCAATGTAGTAATCAACAAAAAAAATAAACATCTATAAAAAAGGCCCTTCTGCAATTTAATCATAAATTAAACGTGCTAGTTGCTATCAGCACTCTGCATCATAAAAAACAGTTCTACCAACATCTAGAACATATAATGCATACAAGAAACACAGATATAACAAATAACAAGGAGAAGCCATCAAATGAAGCTATGAACTCATTCTAAACTTTCAAGATACCACTTACATTGCATTAAAAGGAGTATATATCTTACATCTAAAGACAATAAAATGCAACGGCCAGAAGCAAACATAGAGACATTAAGGTCTGGTGATGATAAACCTAATCTTACACATTTAAGAATATCCAGACAACACAAACTACAATACATACAACCATGGAAACAAATGTCGGTGCGTGTCGGCGAAATTTCACCGACACGTATCGGAAGACGGAACTACAGAAACGATATGTTTAGGTATGTCGCGAAGTACCTGAATTCCGTGGAAATGTCACGTATCGTTGTGTTGATGGATGTCGGTGGATATCAGGTGTTTTCTACACGTAATCACTCCGACACGGACGACACGCCTTCCCCGCAAGTCGACAAAGACGACACGCGTGATCCTTTGGCCTCTGCTTCAGTCACTGCACCCGTGATCTACTCCATCCCGACACCCGTGATCTGCTCCACCTCTTGCTTGGTCTTTAAAATCAGCAGCGAAAGTTCCAGTCGACCCACCGATCTCAAAGACTCCAGCCTCTGCTCCGCAACCCGCCTTCGTCGTCCAACACCGTCCGCCCACTAACCATCGAGCTTCTCCTACGCCGTCCGTCGATCTGCCGGTCCAGTCCCTTCTCAAGCTTTGTCGTCCAGCCCCTGCTCCTTTGATCGCCACCCGCGAGTCTCGATCCCCAACCCTTCGTCGTCCGCGAGTCGCCAGCCGCAACCCTTCGTCGTCGGCCAGTCGTCAGCCACAACCCTTTGTCGTCCCAAGCCCTTCGTCGTCCCCAGCCCGTCGTCGTCCGCTAGGTCATCTCCAGGTTTCCCGTCCCCAACTCTAACTTATGTTATTAACTTATATTATAAAAGTATTATTTACTTATGTTATGATATTAATAATAGTTATGTTATGATAATAATTATTAATTTATGTTATGATATGTTATTAAATTATATTATGTTATGTTGTTAATAATTTATATGTAAAATTTTGTTTGTTATTTTATAAATTATAACTCATGTAATTATATATAAAGTTGGGTTTGTTATTTTAAATTTTTTCTTTCATCGAGAATACAATATGACTGATGTACAGGAAAAATATTTTGATCAACCAAGACATTCTTCATGGTATTAAGCATATATAAGGTAACGTTTTTAAGTCTTTTTGTTTTTAAACATTTATTAAGCATTTTTATGTATTATTTATACTTCGAGATATTTTTATTATGTCTATCTACTGTATTTTCATGTGATACATATTGAGGAAGTTGATCTAAGTAGTCTAAGATATAGATTATTATTTACTTTAGCTTATCTAAGAGTTTCAAATCAAAATTCAAAGTTTTTTTACCATTTCCATAGACTTCCGTAAATTTACCGCATTTCCATCGACATTTCCACCAATGTCCGACGCGTTTCCTATTTTTGTCGGACCGAAGTCCGACACGAAACCGACATTTGATTCTATACGTACAACATATCTAGTATGAAAAACTTTATTGAATCTAAAAGATGAAGTCAACCTTAGGCAAACCAGTGCTGCCACTTGTATACATTATCACCGCAACATCAGCTGAGACTGGAAAATCTGCATCTACAGGAGTTTTCTGGCCTAATCTTTTGACCTCCATGAAAGAAGTAACTGTCCAATTGGAATTTCTCTCTGCCAATGAGACATCAGTTGAGATGCCTTCATCCTCCATATATATCACATGTTTTACTGTCCCAAGTTGACCACTTATATCTATCAGCTTTTTCAGTTCTTTAGGTCCACAAATAACAGTTGAAACCTGTGTCTGCAAAGATCAAGAAACATGATTAATTAGTCTGTAAACCATCAAGAGAGGATTAGATGGTTTCTTCTGCAAGGATGATAAGATGAAACTCTATATGTTTAATAAGAAAGGTTGACAGCATCCAAGTAGACATAAGCTCAAGAAACATATTAATAAGAAAAATAGATAAAATCATCAATTGACAGCAAAAAAAAAATCATACTAAACAAACGAGAAAGGCTCTTCATTTATTTGGGAATAGTGAGAGCAAATTAGGCACCAAAAGAATGAAAGAGTGCCACCTCATTTAATGAATGGCAAAGAGCTTCCTCGCCTAAGGATGCATATATGGTGACCACAGTGCTGTTCCGCCTGAAGCATCCCTGAATCATGAAAAAAGAATATAATCATGTCAGCATGCTTAGAAATATAACAGTATGAAACTCAATCTCTTAATGCACTAGGATTTTCCAGCCAATTCCACTAATCAACGTTCAACATTCAATCATAGCCAATAACAGAAATGCTTCTGTGCATCGCAAAAAATCCTTCATGAAAAGAATCTCCAAAGCTGAAGATGTTGCTGTTGAAATATACACATTCGACTCAAAATCAATTGACTATAAGTAGAAGAGTCTATTTATATATAACCATAAATTCAGTCTTCACTTTTTTCAATGTAAGACTATTGCAACACTCACCTTCACTTATGGCATTTTTTAGGTTCTACAAATATCTCTTTTTGATATAGGTGAACGTGTGTGAACTTAGGTTCATTTGGACCTGTTTTGGCTTAATTCCATGTTGAAATATGGACATCTAACTTAAAACTAATTGGTTATGAGTGGAAAGGTCTATTTGTATATAACCATAAGTCCAATCCTCATTTTTTTTAATGTGGAACTATTCCGACAGTTACATTAAGTATTTCTTCTATAAAGAGCATGGAATATCAAGATGCAATATCAAATTCTATTAGTAACAGTTACAGGTTTTATTCAGGTAAAGTAGCCACCTGTAGGGCTATAAGCCACTCTGAACACGTATCAGCAAAGATAGCAACACGGTCTCCCCTTTTTAGTCCAAGTTCAACCAAACCAGAAGAGAAGTGGCAGACAATCTCATAAGTTTCAGCATAGGTCAACCACTCATAATTTCCCAAATGCAGCTTCTCAAATGACCTTCCATCTGCAGTTACTTCTGCCTCCCTTGCAATCAACTTCCTAGAACCAAGTAACCGCTTGCTTGAAAACTGTTTACAAGAATGTTCAAATAACTCTGCTAGCGTTGAGATCCCACTCCATGCCGATTCCACTGGAGAAGTGAAACTATAGTTCCGAATTGCATATCCAGGATCTCCACCGACATCAACAGGCACTCCACGTTTCTTTCTATCCTTCTTTTGTTTGAACATTATGCCAACAAGAAGCGATCCAAGCACGCCAACAAGATATGGATTCATATGATATATCTGCAGTGGGAGTTATACCTCTATCAATTGCAAAGTAAGAAAATCAATGTTAGGATCAGAAGCACACTATTTTCCTCAGGAGGAAGACTAGAAAATGGTAAAACCAAGTAATACACATCGATGAATATAAAGAAAAATATTTGAGTTCTCATCAAGAAACATAACATGGTTATGGCTAAATATGCTCCACTACTAATTCACGTGCAATTTTATGGTCCCTTTCACTGTGTTGATTTAAAGTGAATTTGCAACCTTTCCACGTTGATCGGTAGACTCTATTATCTCTTTTTATAGGAAATTTCATTAATTCAACTATATGGTTCACCCATGAAAATTTTCTGGAGCGCACTGGAAAACTCCCCGGTTCACCCATATGAAAGTGATTGATACAGCAGTGAGTCAATATCTGGTGTGCATATATACACCTTAAACACACACATACATAAAACAATATCACACTCTGAAAAATCTGCCCTAAACCAAATGTAACCACTGTACCTTATAGCAATCCTAATTACACATAAAGAATAACGGTAAAAAGACATGCTCCGAATCCAAACACCAACAAATTTATTTCCCACAACTCACTCCCATTATCCCTAAGCGATCAATTCCGAAACCTACACTACACTAATGTTTTACCCCAACATCGCACAAGACCAACAGCACGCACAAATGGACTTCACTCAGACCAACGAGAACAAAACTGATCTTTATCAAAACCCATCCATGATTCCGTCGTGTGTATAAGGAGACAAAAAAAAAAGGCACGACAGAAGTAAAACCACTGCACTTCACTAGAAACAGGAGGTAAAAAACACACATCTTTTAACAGGAACAAAAACACGGAGATGCAGAGAAACACAGAGAATGAGAGAGGTCAGAGATTCGTACCTTCCTCGGAGATCTGGGGACGGGTGGTTCGGTGCCGGGGATGGATCGAGAGAGGAAGAGGTGGAATTCGCAGGGAACGGAAGACTTGGAGGAACATGAGATAGATAGAGACTGGAAATGAAGAGACGGAGAGCCCAAGATAAAATATTTAAAAGTAAACCGGAATTTTTCACCTCTGGTCGGAGCGCAACTGGCTCCCGTAGATATGGAAAATGGGCCGGGCCTCCACTTGCAAGTCATGGGTCCAACATGACCCATGGTCCGTACGTGGCTTAGGCTAATAGGTCGAGTAGGGTCGGTCTATTGAGTCTAAAAAAGAATTTTAAAAATTATTTATTTATTAATTAAAAAATATTTCAAATACATCATTTTTTTACATAAAAAAATACAAAATATATTTACATCATTTTTTTTACATTTTTTATTTTAAAATTTTACATCAAGAATTATTCATTTGGGGAGTCTGTTCTGTCTGTTGAAGTTGATGTTGTATTATCGACTTCTTCTGATTCAGACTTCAAGCTTAATCCTTGAAGACGGTCAACCGCATTGTACTAATCTTTTAAGCAGACGGAAGCTTTTACAGACTTCTCTGATAATCTACATCTTTTATCATTTAATACTCTTTTTCCTACAGAAAATACAGATTCCGATGCCACAGTTGACGTCGGAATCGTTAGTAAATCTTTTGTCATTTTTGCTACTATAGGAAACCTGATAGTTGTAGTACACCACCACTTTGATATATTTAAGTTATCTATTTCTAAATCACTAAAAACAATTGAGAACTCTAAATAATTATCTAATTCATTATTTGTACTTGATTTTATATATTGTTCCTTTTTTTTATTCAATCTACTCCATAAAGAACTACCACTTGTTTGTGATCCTAAAAAGCTAGATGCTTGACTACTAGATGTTTCACCATAATTTCTAACATATTCTTCAAATAAATTATATAAAGTTGTCTTTATTTTATCATTAAATGAATCTATATACTCAGTTTTATTCATGTTACTAAAAATATCATCTATAAGTA
>JAMKQA010017037.1:0-22863 GCA_024699735.1 Posidonia australis
TTAATGGATTTTAATTTCTTTTCACTTGATTAGGGTTTAAAAATTTGATTAATTAGGGTTTTATTGGATTTTAGGTTGATTTAAGTGGGTTTTAAGTGGATTAGGGTTTTTGTTGGATTTTAAGTGGATTAATTGTTTTATTTGTTTTTTAGTGGATTTTAATGGGGTAGTGTTTTATTAGGTCTGGTGGGCTAGTGTGGATCTGATTGGGACCTATGCAGACTAGGATTTGGTGGTCGCAACCAGAGCATCAACCGAAGGAGCCTGCTGCCAAATGAGCTCAAAATTGGGGTGTCTACAGGTGGTATTACCAGATTTGGCCCCATTTGAGCAGTGGGGTCCAAAAAAAAAAGAGATCCTGAGTTAGGCTCGGGAGGGAACCCGGGTAGCAGCACTCACATCAGTCAAACAGAGGACAGCTGCCCACATGTTATACATGCTGTGCAAAGGCAGCATGGCAATCAAAACTTTTGCATATCCGAAGAAGAGCAATCATATGCAGGTTTGGAGACAGTAGAACCAGAGGTCATTAGAGGTGCCTATAGGAAGACCAGAGTTACAATGACCATTCTGAAAGACCACCAGGGGCAGAATGCAGAAGAATTATGTACCTTCGAGAATACGGATCCATCATGCCAATTGGAAGTCCTTTCGGAGCTTATTGCGTACGGAGAAGAGGATGATGCAGAGGCCGAAGAGGAATGTCACGATGTACCGGAATTCCAGCCTTATGATGATGATCCTGAAGGCCCGAACCTGCATCGTACTGAGGAGGATGTCAAAGAAGTATGCATAAGTGCCAGACTAATAGTGCAAGCCAGAGCAGAACTTGTTGAGCTTCTTCGAGAATATGCAGACATCTTTGCCTGGAGTTATGATGACATGGTCGGGTTAGACGTCGAGATAGTGGTGCATACTCTACCGCTTAAGCCTGACGTCAAGCCAGTCAAGCAAAAATTACGCAGATGGCGACCATAGTGGCTCTTGAAACTGAAAGAGGAAATAATGAAACAACACAAAGTTAGTTTTCTAAAGGTCGTCCTATACCCAGAATGGTTGGCAAATGTGGTCCCGGTGCCGAAGAAAGATGGTCGGGTTCGAATGTGCATAGATTACAGAGACCTAAACAAAGCTAGCCCAAAGGATGACTTTCCGCTCCCACATATCGATGTGCTGGTGGATAACACTGCAGGACACAAGATGCTGTCATTCATGGATGGGTTCTTTGGATACAATTAGATCTAGATGGCAGAGGAAGATATGGAGAAAACATCCTTTATCACCCCATGGGGAGTGTTTTGCTATAGAGTCATGCCTTTTGGGCTCAAGAATGCCAGGGCCACATATCAGAGGGCGATGACAGCCTTATTTCATGATCTCATGCACCAGGACATCGAAGTCTATGTGGACGACATGATTGCTATGTCAAAAGATCCCGTAGAAGATATTGCTTATTTGAGGAAGCTTTTCAACTGCCTGTGGAAGTACAAGCTACGGTTGAACCCCAACAAGTGTGTATTTGGTGTGTCATCCGGTAAACTGCTGGGATACATCGTCAGTCAAAGGGGAATCGAGGTAGATCCAAACAAAGCCAAAGCCATCATCGAGATGGCTCTCCCTACTACAGAGAAAGAGGTTTGAGGGTTGCTGGGGCGGTTGCAGTATATTAGCCGATTCATTGCCCAGTTAACACCAATTTGTGAACCAATCGTCAAACTCCTGAGGAAAAATGCATAGATCCGTTGGAGCGAGGAATGCCAAGAAGCATTTGATAAGATCAAGAAACTCTTGGCAAAGCCACCAGTTCTAGTTCCATCGACACCGGGGTGCCCTTTACTACTCTATCTATCAGTCACGTAGCATTCTATGGGAGCAGTCATGGGACAGCATGATAAGAAAGGTCGTAAAGAGAGGGCCATTTATTATTTGAGCAAAAAGTTCAATGATTGCGAAGTCAAATACACCGCAATCGAGAAGGCTTGCTTATCCCTTTTTTGGGCCACACAGCATCTAAGGCACTACATGATGGCATATCCGGTTTTATTGTTGTGCCGACATGACCCTATGAAATACCTGTTTCAGAAGGCAGTCCTAATAGGCAAATGCGTCAAGTGGAAGGTGCTCTTATTGTAGTTCAACATCACATTTGTCACTCAAAAATCGATGAAGGGACAGATCGTGGCTAATCACTTGGCGGATTTACCGTTGCTAGAATACCAGCCCTTGCAGACTCAGTTCCCTGACGAGGACATTTTGTTCGCCATGGAGGAAGAAGAGCCAGAAATTGTGCGAGTTAAGGATCAATGGCAGCTCTATTTTGATGGCGCGGTTAACAGGAAAGGCATGGGTATCGATGCAGTGCTGGAAACTCCGCATGGGTAGATGATCCCCCTCGCTCAGAAGCTAACCTTTGTGTGCACCAACAACGTGGCAGAATATGAGGCATGTATCCTTGGTCTGCGAGTAGCACTAGAGCATGGTGCGTGGAGATTACATGTGCATGGGGATGCCATGTTGGTTATCTCTCAAGTTAATGGCAATTGGAGGACCAATGACTTGAAATTAGTTCCATATGAGAATCATCTTTTGAAGTTGATGGCCAAATTTGAAGAGATACACTTTTCCTTCATGAATAGAGCGAAGAACGCATATGTAGATGCACTGGCCACACTTGCATCCTGGTTGTCCATACCGGAGGATGATATGGTGAAAGTGTCAGTAACTTGCACAAATCAACCGGCACACTACATGAGTGTGGAAGAAGCAGATTCTACAATAGAGCTTCCCTGGTATCATGACATCAGAGCTTACCTGGAAACTGGAAATCATCATCCAGATGCAATAGCAGCAGACAGAAAGACCATGATCCGACTGGCCTCAAAGTATGTGCTCAGTGCTGGCCACTTGTGCTGGAGATCTTACAATCAAATGCTTCTACGATGTCTTGATAAAAGAGAGGCCGATATAGTAATGTTACAAGTGCATGTTGGGACATGCGGGCCTCACATGAATGGAGTGTTGCTGGCCAAGAAGATAATGTTACAAGGTTATTTTTGGTCAACCATGGAGAGGGACTGCTGCCAGCTTGTGCAGAGATGTCATAACTATCAAGTCCATGGCAACTTTATCCATGCACCTCCACAGCAGCTCCACAGCATGTCATCACCCTGGCCTTTCTCCACGTGGGGAATAGATGTCATCGGAGCTATCCATCCAGCAGCCTCCAATGGACACCAATACATCTTAGTGGCCATTGATTACTTCACAAAATGGGTGGAGGCAGCCTCCTATAAGACAGTTACAGCTGCCGTGACGGAGAAGTTCATCTGGAACAACATTATCACCAGGTACGGGGTCCCTCCCTCACTCTATCATTTCAGATAACGAGACAAATTTCACAGCCAGAAAGGTTGAGGACTTCCTGCAAGAGTGCCATATCAGGCATCATAGGTCTTCCCTGTACTGCCCACAGATGAACGGTGCAGTGGAATCTGCCAATAAGAATCTAGCCAAGATTCTTAAAAAGATGACAGAAACACATAAGGATTGGCATGACAAGCTACCATATGCTCTGTGGGCTTATAGAACATCAGTCCGGACCTCGACAGGAGCGACTCCATATTCTCTTGTATACGGTATGGAAGCAGTCCTACTGATAGAAGTGGAGATACCTTCGCTTAGGGTTATGAAAGAAGCAGAGCTGGAAGAGGCAGAATGGATCGATAACCGTCTCATCCAACTGAACTTGATAGAGGAGCATCGACTACAAGTCATGCATCATGCACAGTGCTATCAGAAACGCATGGCCAAATCCTATCAGAAGAAGGTCTGGCCAAGAAGCTTTACGCCAAGGGAATTGGTTTTGAGAGCAATACACCTCCCTGATGGTCGTGGCAAATTCAGACCCAATTGGCGGGGACCTTTTGTGGTCAAGCAAGTCTACTCCGGGGGAGCTGTCATCTTGGAGGACATGGACTGCATTGAACAGTCAGAGCTAGTTAACTCATGCTACTTGAAAAAGTACTATCAGTGAGCATAAACAGCATGTCCTCACTCTACGATACCAACACTTTCCCCCATGCATGCATCCATGCTCTTTCAACATTCATGTAGCTCTGCATCACAACACACTAATCCTCATGCAGAATATGCATATGTAGGGCATAGTTCTCTTGCATTAACGCATGTATGGATCTTAGCCCTATGATGATAAGCGGAATAAGCTAGCCAATGTTGGGAATGTGTAGCACCTCCTCAGGTAGATACTATTCAGGAACCTAGAAAGTGAGGGAGCCACCTTTCATTGTGAATTGGGCGAAGTATCCAGACTTTTCATGAACCCTGCACCTCCTAGAGGTAGATAAAATGTTAGGGGTGAGAATGAGAGCGTGAGAAATAATAATAAAAGTAAAATATCTGTGAAAGGGCATAAAAGAATAAGAAGACAGAAGTTGCAGATAGAAGTTCACCCTAAAGAGAGAGGCATGTCGGGTAACCCTGTCCCTCAGGTTTATCTTGGAGAGGAGTCGGAGTGAATACCTGGGAGAAATGTCCAAAAGGGCCTAGCCACCCCTTTAAACAAGCAGCAGCTCCCCACCATAGACTAGGTACCTATTACCTCCAAGCCAGGGATAGGGTGAACCCACATGCCTATGAGGGAGAGAATAAAGAATAATTAAAAAAGCAGGGGTATGGTTCAGCAGGGTTTGGAATGGAGCCCAAAACACAGTGACCCATTTCTAGAGAGCCACCTAAAAAAACTAGAAGCTTGGATAGAGTCTCGTGAGGTCTGGTGTTGCCATTCCTTTATAATTGGCATTAGGCATCCCAACACTGAGGGCATAAATAAGATCCAGCAAATCATTTGACATTCATACATTTCTTCCTACAAACAAACATCCTAATAAACGTCGCTGAGTGTCACTTGGCTCTCTTGTATTGAATGCGACAACGTCTTTCAATTCAAGAGAATCAAGGGGACATCACCTAAACCAGGGCATGTAAGCTGCTCTGGTTGGTTTGGGACCATTTGTGTCAACTAGAGGCATGTCAGCTATCCTATGGTTGGCCACATTGAGCCAGTACTTGACCAGGGGCATGTAAGCTGCTCTGATTGGTTAAGAGTCATCCATGTCAGCCAGGGGCATGTCAGTTGTCCTATGGATTAGATGCTTTGACCCATCTAGACCAGGGGCATGTCAGCTGTCCTATGGTCATACACTTTGAGCCAATTGCTCGACTAGGGGCATGTTAGCTGCTCTATAGGTCGAAGATCCTCAATGATTGGTCGGAGGGCGCAATCAAACAATTCCAGCTCTCCAGATTTACTGTTCTTGTCTCACTACCTGGGTGCTTGGTTAAAACTAGTTGGTAACTGGGATCTCCCCTCAAGATTGTGCACAAGATTTAGTCCATTCAGCAATTCCCTGTTCGGTTAGCTGCAGTCTTCAGTTCTAGGCCAATTTCTCTAATTCTTTCAATACCATTTCAGCTTTTATCTGTCTACTTTGGTTCTGCTTAGTGTTGTTGAACGAGGCAAAGTGGAAATCTGTTTCTAAAGAGTAATGTTTTGAACATGTTCTACAGGAGATCGGTTACTACTTCTAAAGAGTCTCAAGCCAAGAAAAGCTGAGGTATCTTGCAGATCATGGGGTCTCCTACAATGGTTGTGCCCACTTAGTGCTCAGATGTTCTCTAGGCTTGGATCAAGTAGTTAACTGAAAGTGACCGCGACAAGCTGTGGATTTGGGGAATCTCTACGAAGCTTCTGGGCATTGCGAAGGTAGAGGTCTCCCGATACTTTCTGTGTGCAGTCGCCCGATTTTGGAAGCCTGATCACCAGGTTTTCCGCATTGGGAAAATCGAACTGACCCCTACCCTAGAGGAGGTACACAGAATATGTTGCCTACAGAAATTCCTAGGACCCACAGTGTTCATGAGGCGTGATAGGTATTCTTCAGTGTTGAGTAAGCTCACAGGCCTACCGACTAGTGAATGTGGTCGCCAGCTCATTTGTTCGGACGGACTATCTCCCATGCTGAAGTTGGCTTACTTTGACAAAGTGGCCGGAATGCGTGCCTCCATAGGCGACGAGTTGTGGCTGAAAGGCTTTGTTGTCCACTTCCTGGGAGGGCTGATCTTCAGCCACGGCCAGATGGTGGTGAACATTGAAGTAGCTGAAATTGCCTTCGCAATTGTCACCCAACAAATAGATCTAGCTCCAGTCATCCTGGCAGAAACTTACCGGGCGCTAGACCGTTCATTGCGGCGTTGCCGACACTTCTATGGCTGTGGAGCTTTTGTGCAAGTATGGATGGCTGCACATCTAGGTGTAACAGTCCTGCGCCCACAGCGAGCCGCCTTTGAGTCCTACTGCCAAAGTGGCCATGCACGCACGCTCACCTCAGTCCAGAAGGAGTACGAGCGACTACAAAGCCTAATGGAATAGAAGATCACATGGCGAATTATTCCATCAGCTTCTTGCAACTTTGAAGCGTTCTTCAATACAACAACATGTGGCTTATCATCCTGCCGGGGTTGATTGAAGGAGTGGAGTATCACCCAGTCCGTATGATGCGGCAGTTCGGTTAACAGTAGAATTCTATGGCTCAGGGGCAGATGCCAGCACGATTCAAAGAATACCCCCTGAGCTCCTACACTCTTGCTAGGGAGATATCTCGCCTGCTCAGTCACTCTGTATGCTCAAAAGATCTCCTAGCCATAAAAGGGAGAAATTGCACAGCAGACTATGAAGCCGAAGTCGAGGAAACTTGGCCAATCTGTAGTGCCTCGTTGAGCTGGACGCTTTTTACCAAGGCCTCGGGCTCCAAGAGACCCAGAGATGAAGAGGACTTTTAATGTTCGCATCATGTCACTGTTTCTTACAAATTGCAGTACATGTAAACACTCATTTGACTGTGATAATATATACAACAGAACATCTCTAGCTAGTCTGTTTGATTGATCATGGTTGATATGGAGCGAAGATCGCCACCCTGACAACATGTGCAAGACTAGTGCCATACTCTGCTCTCCACTGCCTATAGACTTGGCACTGGGGCCACCCAGATAGTAGTCGAGTATCTCGTTTTGCTGCATTCTGGACGAATGGAGTTTTCACAACTTCCATGCCAGATAAGGCATTTTCTCTCGCCTGTGAGATCCAATCTGGAAGGATGGGATCACGTCCTATCCGGACAGATGGGATTAAGGCACCTTCTCTCGCCTATGAGATCCTATTCGGACGGATGGGATTAAGGCATTCTCTCCCGCCTGTGAGAGCCTATCTGGATGGATGGGATCGGGTCCTATCCGGACGGATGGGATTAAGGCATTCTCTCCCGCCTGTGAGATCCTATCCGGACGGATGGGATCGGGTCCTCTCCAGATGGATGGGATCTGGTCCTATCTGGATGGATGGGATTGGGTCCTCTCCGGACGGATGGGATTAAGGAATTCTCTCTTGCCTGTGAGATCCTATCCGGACGGATAGGATCGGGTCCTATCCGGACGGATGGGATTAAGGCGTTCTCTCTTGCCTGTGAGATCCTATCCGGACGGATGGGATTAAGGCATTCTCTCTCGCTTATGAGATCCTATCATGACGGATGGGATAGGGTCCTATCTGGACGGATGGGATTAAGGCATTCTCTCCTGCCTATGAGATCCTATCCGAATGGATGGGATCGGGTCCTATCCGGACGGATGGGATTAAGGCATTCTCTCCCGCCTGTGAGATCCTATCCAGACGGATGGGATCGGGTCCTATCTGGACGGATGGGATTAAGGCATTCTCTCTTGCCTTTGAGATCCTATCCAGACGGATGGGATCGGGTCCTATCCGGACGGATGGGATTAAGGCATTTTCGTGGCCTTTGCGGTTCTATCCAGACGTATGGGATCGGGTCCTATCCGGACGGATAGGATTAAGGCATTCTCTCACCTTTGCAGTCCTATCCGGACGGATGGGATCAGCTCCTATCCAGACGGATGGGATTGAGGCATTTTCTTGGCCTTTGTAGTCCTATCCGGACGGATGGGATGGGTCCTATCTGGATGGATGGGATTATGGCATTTTCCTCACCTTTGCGGTCTTATCCGGACGGATGGGATTGGGTCCTATCCGGATGAGTGGGATTAAGTCACCTTCTCTCACCTTCGAGTTCCTATCCGGATGGATGGGATCGAGGCATTTTCCTCACCTTCGAGTCCTTATCAAGACGGACGGGGTCAGGGCATCCTTTTCGCTTTTGCTTCTTCTCTTGTAGGCTGGTAGCCCAAACTACTTGGATGACTTCCTTGATCAGTCATTTCCCGGTCGGCAAGAACCGTGGGTCTTGTCTGGCACTTTTTGCGACATATGCGACAACTAGTCATATCTCATAGGAGCTGATTGGTGGTCAGCTTGTCAATTCTTAATCTGTTGTGCTTGGCCTCAGCTGTGGCGACAGGATCTCTTGTGTGGACCCCTGGTATGTTCCTGGCTAGTGGCTGATTGCCTGAGGATTACTCTTGTTTGTGGATTCACGAGGTGTGTCTTTGTCAACCCTGAGCATCGATCTCTGTTCTACTCAACCTCTGACCTCGCTTAGGGAGGGCATCTGTAGACACCCCAATTTTCTGTTTTTGCAGGATGGGGATGTGGTGGCTCAGTTTTGACTTAACCAAGGCCATTTAATTCATGGAGACCCAATTGGGCCCATGAAGGCCCACTTAGGCCCATTAAACTCTAATTGAGCCCATTTGGGCCCACAAGACTATCTTAGGCCTATTTGACTTCATGGAAGCCCATTTAGCCCATTTGGACCCATTCAGCACTAATTGGGCCCATGTGGGCCCATAAGGCCCACATAGGTCCATTAAACCCAATCTGAGCCCATTTTGGCCCATCAAATCTATTTAGGCCCATTTAACTCTTTTTAAGCTCATTCAACTTGTTTGGGCCCATTTGGTCCAGCGGGGCCCACCTAAACCCATTTGGGCCCATACAAGCCCACATAGGCCCATGGAGGCATATGAAGCCCAGTTAGGCCCATTGAGCTCAATTGAGTCCACCTTGGCCCTAAAGCCCACATCTTCTTTTTCTCTCCTAAATCAACACTTCATTCTTCCTCTTCATTTTCCAAAATTTTTCTACTGATTTCTCAAACACCATCAATTTAAATCTTCAAAGTAAAATTCACCCACTAATTGAATCCATTCTCCACCAAACTTCACGAAATCATCCGGATCAGCCTCTAAGCCACGGATCCAAGATCACCGTCCATCTCTGTCGGCGAGCAAAGGAGCAGACCGAAGCGTGTGGGCGATAGCCGTTCGCTGACTACTGAGCTGGCATAATGGCGGTCGGAGGTGGTTATGCCAGTTGGTTGTGTGTCGCGCGCCCTTCCAGAATATTCTGTTGGGTCTCCGATCATCTATAAATTGAGGAGGAGAGCTCGCGGTAGAGGAACGAACCACAAACCCTGAGAGCACTTCAGAGTGGAGAATTGAGTGCGAGGAAGAGAAGAGCAGAGCCAGAGCCGTCGTGGAGGAGGAGACTAGTCACTTCAGAGCTCCGGCGAGCCACCTCCGTTCAGGTATACCCACTAACTTCCTCTTCTTCTTTCTTTCTGTATTATGGTCCTCTAGCCTCTCCTCTCTTTCTGGAGTGCCTCCAAGTGATCCAGAGTAATCCCTTGGCCTGAGGAGCTCCACCGTGCCCCGCCGTCGCCGATTCTCCAGCGATAGAGGGGGGGCAATCTAGGAGGCTTCCTGGACCCCCGAGCCTCCTGTCCTCCTTCCCTGGCCTCCCTAGAGCTCCACCTCTCCTTGGATCACTGCTCTGCTGCCTCCAGACAGTCCCGCTCTCAACCGTCGGAGAAACGCCCCAAAGCTGCCGTCGTCGGAGAAGAAGACCGACGCATCCACTGAAAGTGCGCCTCTCGTAGCTCCACGCCCCTCTGATGGTCCAGGAGCACTCCACGTCATGCCATGAAGACTCCCGAGCCCCCAAATCCGCTCCACCGCCGCTAGAGCGTTGCAGCAACGCCACCTGCCAGGGAAGACCACGGCAGCGTCGGGCAGACCGCCTCCTTGCTCCACCAGCCTCTGCACCGCTCCAGACGACGTCCCCGGAGCATCCCGAAACCACTAGGACCCTTGGGTTGCCGCTCCTCAGCCTCTGGAGAGCTCCTTGTTCCCCGACGACGTTGCCGGAGCACCTCGACGACGAGGTAGGTGGGAGGCCCGTTCCGACAGTTGGATCGTCCATCCAGTCCATTAGATGTCTTCCTCTCTTCTCCTTCTTGCCTCCCGTGAAGTCTGATCTAAGATCGGACCACTGGAAGGCCTTGTTTGCCTCCTCCGGCGATCGTCGGTGGCGAGCTCCGTCGTCGGTGACCGTCGTTTTTTTTTTCATTTTAAAAGCATTTTAAAATGTTTTATTTGAATAAAATCCGAAGTTTATGTTTTTCTTGCAAATAGGTCCTTCTGGAATTACTTTCTGGTGCTTTTATTACATCTAGGTCCTTCCATCATTTTTCTAAAATGTTTCGAATAAAGTTTTAACTGAAAATATTACTTGTTTTACCCTGAACATTTAAAGTAATGTTTTCTGAGTTTAAAACTTTAATAAAAGCTCTCAGAGTTTGCAAAATGTGTTTTGCTTCAGGAAAATTGCATGATAAGCCCATGATTTTTATGAAATCATTCTGGCAGTGAATTTTGCACGTGAGCCCCTGAGTTTTTCCAAAAATATTTTGGAAGTTTTTTTTACTGTGATTTTTGCACATAGGCCCCTATGTTTTCTTAAAAACTTCCTGAGAGTTCATTTTTATAGTAGATTTTGCATTTAAGACCCTAAACTTTTAAAAATACTTTGGCAGTTCATTTTCTTTGGGAAAATAGCACTGAGGACCCTAGACTTTTTCAAAATGTTTCTGAAAGCTTTATTTTGCTGGTTTAATTGCATTTAAGCCCTTGCATATTTCAAAAACTCTCTGGATAGTTGTTTTTCATGGTTTAATTGCATGTTAGCTCTCATACTTTTCTGAAACATTTCCATGAGCATGTTTTCATTGGACAAATTGCATTTAGGCCCTTGTGTTTTACAGAAAACTTCTAGAAGGCTTATTTTGCTGTGAAACTTGCATAAAACTTCCTGACTTTGTTTTAAAACATTCCAGAAGCTTGTTTTCTTGGTTTAATTGCACTTTAACCCTCTGTTTTTACTGAATTTCTTCTGGATGCTTTGTTTGCTGGGTTTTTTGCAGTTTAGCCCCTATGCTTCATTGATTTTACTCTGATTGCCTATTTTTAGGGGAAAGATGACTATTTTGCTTTAGAAACTTCCTGGACCATTTCTGAGACTTTTCTCTTGCATTTTTACCCAGATTTGTGCTAAATTGATTAGCAAGCATGCATTAGTCGTAAAATTGCATTCTGACCCCTATGAGCTTCCTTTGACTAGGGATACACATTTTGACCCTAAATTCAGCAAGCATGCATGGAATGTGTTTTCCTATGTATTTCTCGATGATTTGGGCTTCCAAACTTCAGTTTTTCTTGGATTTGGGCTTTTTGCACAAACCCCCTAGACT
Organism: Posidonia australis; assembly: GCA_024699735.1. NCBI lineage: Eukaryota > Viridiplantae > Streptophyta > Magnoliopsida > Alismatales > Posidoniaceae > Posidonia > Posidonia australis. The sequence goes on from JAMKQA010017037.1 coordinate 11,580, forward strand.
TCTCACATTTGCATTTTGCATACTTTTCACATCTTTTTGCACGGATTTTCTCGTCTTTTCTTCCTTGCTTGGTGCACGCTTTTATAGCTTGTTTCGAGCTTTGTTTTCTCCTTGTTTTCCAGGGTTTTCCTCGGTTTTCCGCGATTTTCACTTGTCTTGGTTTTCCATCGCCCGAGAGCGTATAGTAAAAGGCTTACAAAGCCAACATGGACCCGAAACAAGGATTATTTCCCCTTTTTTGATTTTCTCGTATTTATCCCAATGTTTACTGTTTTACGAGACGCTTTCCTAGGATTTCACGATTTTCACGATTTTCCTCATCGCCCAAGGGCATACAGTAAAGTGGCATTCACAATGCCTACATTTGACCCTCGAATTAACTTTTTCCTTTGATTTCACTTCTCCTTGATTTGGCATGTTTTCGATCATCTTCATGCATGAGCATATAGAATAAGCAAGCATACATTTAGTAGACCATTGACAGTAGGAAACCTAGAAAGATCAAGTTTTCTCGGGCGCATGGGGGTGCCTAAACCCTTCCCCATGCGTAACCAGAATCCTTACCCTTACTCTAGCCCACATTCATCTTGCATTATCCATTAGGCACGGATCACACATGCATCTTTACATCTTGTTAGCTTTCTGCCTTTCCTGGTGTTTTTGGTTTTCCTCGTCTTTCCATTAAAAGACTAGGTGACGACTCCTTTCCTTATCCTTTTGTCTTCCCTTTGGTGTTTCTAGGTCTTCTCTCTTCTTCCAGATTCACCATTTTCACCATGACCGTATCGGATCTCCTCGTGTGTTTCCGCACACCGGAGTAGGTGGAGAGCCGCGCCTAGGGTTCCATCGGCATGGTCACACATATACTAAAGATGACTGGAAAACATGCCAAATCAAAGAGAAGAAATGAATAAACGGGAAAAAATTAATTCGAGAGACAAATGTAGGCATTGAGAATGCTACTTTATTGTACGCACGTGGGCGATGAGGAAAATCATGAAAATCAAGAAAACTCTCGGAAAGCGTCACGCAAATAAGCGAAAACTCAAAGAAATCCGAGAAAATCAAATTGGGGAAAATAATCCTCATTCGGGACAATGTCGACATTGTTAAGCCTGTTAATGTATGCCTTCTGGCGATGGATAGCCAAATCAAGTAAAAAAAAACACGAAAATCGGAAGAAATCTAGGAAATGATGGAAAAACCAAGCTTGAAAAGAGTTAGAAATGCGTGCATGATGTAAGGAAAAAATCACAAGAAAGCATGCATGAAAAAAAGCAACAAAATGTGCAAAATGCATGTGAGTGTAAAAATGTGAATTCTGGGCTTTTGTGCAAAATACCCAAATTCTGAATGAAATTCTGAAGCTAAATCATCAAAAATATATCAAAAAACACATTTCATGTAATTTTGAAGAAATCTAGGGTCAAATGTGTAAATCTTTGCATTTTTAGTCAAACTGAAGATTCCTAGGGGTCAAAATGTAATTTTGCCATTAAAACATGTATTTAATGCAATTATGTGGAAATTCAGGGTAAAATATGCAAGAAAATGAGTCCATGATTAAAAACCGAAAGTTCAAGGGGCTGACATGTAAATTTAACCTGGAAAACATGCATTCAGTGTGAAATCAGTAAAGTTCAAGGGTTAAAATGCAATTTAAACCACATCTATGCAAATATTTGAATTCTCAGGATTTAATTTGCAACTTTGACAGAAAAATATGCTTTTAGAGGAATTTTAATGAAGCTTAGGGGTTTAAAGGCAATTTAATTAGAGAAATATGCATTTAGAATTATTTTCATGAAACTTAGGGTTTTAAATGCAATTTTTGAACATATTTGAATGAATGCTTGAATATCCAGGGCTTAATTTGCAATTTTAACAAAGAAATATGCATTCAAAACTATTTCAACAAAGTTCAAGGTTTTTTATGCAAAAAGTTGGATTTAAAATGTAAGAAAATAACCCTAGGGGTTTTTGTCTAATCTATAAGCTTGGAAAACATTATTAAGAACACTCAGAGGGCACATTACAATATTTTCAATTCAAACGATTTAAAAAAAAATGTGTAGGGACCTAATAGTAAAGAAAAGGACCTATTTGTAAGAAAATAAGGACCTAAATGTAACACAACAAAAGTTTTAGAAATTTAATCAAAGAAAACTTATTTTTATTTCTTTAAAAGAAAAAGAGTCAATGGCTGCTGGCGACGGAGCTCCGCGATCGACGACCACCCGGGGGGGCTCCCAAAGGCTATCCCATGGCCTGATCCAAGATCAGACTTCATGAGGAGCAAGAAGAGGAAGAGAAAGAGAGATCCAATGGTCTGGATTGAGGATCTAACGGCTGGAGTGGGCTACCTGTCCCCTTTGCCTTCAGGGCACTCCGGTGATGGTGTCGGAGAAGACAGAGGCTGCTGGATGGTCACGGTGCGGTGACGATCATTCCCCTTCCATCAGGGACCAAAATGGAGGAAGATCGCGTGATGTTGGGTTACGCCTGCTGTCGCCGTCGTCTTCTCTGGTGAGCTTGGTTGCGGGAGTGATCCAGGGCTCGTGGCTTGGCTCTAAAGGCTCCAAAGTGCTGGGGGCGTGCTGTGGAACGTTCCTGGAGGCTTGGAGAGGCACAGCGATGTAGGAGGCGCACGTCCCTTTGCCGTTTACAGTCTTCTTCCTCGGCGACGGCGAGACGTCGCGATTCTGGCAAGCTTCTGGTGGAGACTTCCGTAGCGACTATAGTGGGGTTTTGATGCATGGAGAAGCAAGAGGGAGGTCTAGGGAGGAGGATCCAAGGCTCTGGGGCACGAATCAACTAGTGGATTCGTGCCCCCACCGAGGCCACCAAAAAATTGCTCCAACGAGGCTTGAGAGCTTGATTCCGACCATAGGAGACCTCTGGCTCTGTTGGAATCGGTCAAGGGAGACAGAGGGAGACCTAGGAGAGCATTTTTTACATGAATTGAAGTCAGTGGAAGGCATACCTGGACAGGCCATGAAGTTGACCGTCGAAGCTCGCCGGAGGCTGGCGGAGCTCACTAGAGGCCACCGGAGCTTGCTGGAGACGATTGAAAACTCTGAATTCTCTCCTCCACGAGCTTCCGCCTTGCTCCTAGATCACTCTGGTTGCACTGATTGGGAGAAAAAGCTTTGGGAAGCTCTTCTCTTAATTTTCCAAAAGTCCCTTTTTCACTTGCAAATGGGGCTATTTATAGGCTTCCAAATGGCTTGGTTGGTTGTTATGGTTAGAGTGGAAGGTGGTTAAGAAGAGGTGGGAAGTGGTTAAGGTGGTTGAAGTGAAGTGGGAAGTAGTTAAGGTGGTTGAAGTGAAGTGGGAAGTGGTTAAGGTGGTTAAGAAGAGGTGGGAAGTGGTTAAGGTGGTTAAAAAGAGGTGAGAAGTGGTTAATGTGGTTGGAGTGAAGTGGGAAGTGGTTAAGTTTGTTGGAGTGAAGTAGGAGGTAGTTAAGTTTGTTGGAGTGAAGTGGGAAGTAGTTAAGTTTGTTGGGGTTTGACTTAAGACTTAGGGTTTGACTTAGGTTTAACCTAGGTTTAGGGTTTGGATTAGGGTTTTTGAATTTAATTTAGGTCTTAACCTAGGGTTTAAGGTTTGGATTAGAGTTTAACCTAGGGTTTTTCAAGGGTTTAATGATTCTGTATTGTATTTTAGGGTTTTCTAGGATTTTTATGGTTTTTAGGGTTTTATGATTTTGTTTTGTATTTTAGGGTTTTCTAGGGTTTTCCTAGGGTTTTTTGGGTTTTGTTAGAGCTTTGTTTGACTTTTAGGGTTTCTAGGATTTTTTAGAGTTTTGTTTGGTGTTTTAGAGTTTTATTTGGTTTTTTTTAGGGTTTTCTAGAATCCTGTTAGAATTTGGTCCATTTGCAAGCATATTGAGGTGTCTACAGGCTCAGATCTCCTCCAGACTTAGAAGAGTATCAAGAAAAGGATAAAGGTTGTTCCTAGGACTCAATGAAACAGCAACTTGGATCTTTGTTGGGCTTAGAGAGGTCGCGAGGAAAGGATAAAGGTTGTTCCTAGGACTCAAGGAAACAACGACTCGGATCTCCTCTAGGCTCAGAGGAGTCATGAGGCAAGGGATAAAGGCTATTCGTAGGACTACAGGAAGCAGCGACTCGGATCTCCTCCAGACTTAAAAGAGTCACGAGATGAAAGGATGGGGGGATTGTTCCTAGGACTCAATGATACAGCGACTCGGATCTCCATTGGGCTCAAAGGAGTCACGAGGAATGGATAAAGGTTGTTCCTTTAACTTAAGGAAACAACGACTCGGATCTCCTTTGGGCTCAGTGGAGTCACGAGAAAAGGATAAAGGCTGGTGCTAGGACTCAAGGAACCAACAACTCGGATCTCCTCTAGGCTTAAAGGAGTCGCGAGGAAAGGATAAAGGCTATTTTTAGGACTCAAGGAAACAGTGACTCGGATCTCCTCTAGGCTTAGAGGAGCAGTGAGGAAAGGATAAAGGTTGTTCCTAGGACTCAAGGAAACATTGGCATGGATATCCTTTGGGCTCAGAGGAGTCTCGAGGAAAGGATAAAGGCTGTTCCTAGAACTCAAGGAAACAACGACTTGGATCTCCTTTGAGTTCAGAGGTGTCGCAAGGAAAGTATAAAGGCCGTTCGTAGGACTCAAGGAAACAGCAGCTTGGATATACACTCGGCTAAGAGGAGTCGCGAGGAAAGGATAAAGGTTGTTCCTAGGGTTCAAGGAAACAGCGACTCGGATCTCCTCTAGACTTAGAGGAGTCTCGAGGAAAGGATAAAAGTTGTTCCTAGGACTCAAGGAAACAACGACTTGGATATCCTCTGGGCTAAGAGGAGTCGCAAGGAAAGGATAAAGGTTGTTCCTAGGGTTCAAGGAAACAACAGCTCAAATCTCCTCCGGACTTAAAGGAGTCTCGAGGAAAGGATAAAGGTTGTTCTTAGGACTCAAGGAAACAACGACTCGGATCTCATCTGGGCTCAGAGGAGTTGCAAGCAAAGGATAAAGGTTGTTCCTAGGTGTTACCATGCCGGTGGAACCCTACACGACTCTCCTACAGTGCGTGGAAGCACACGAGGAGTCCCGATACAGTCACAGTGAAAATGGTAAATCCGAAGAAGAAGACTAGACTCAGAAACACCAAGGAAAGATAAGAAAGAATAAGGAAAGCAGTCGCTACCTAGTCTTTTAATGGAAAGACGAGGAAAACCAAACACAAAGGAAAAGTCCAAAAGAAACCAAGGCGAAGAAAACATATGCATGCTCCATGCCTAATGGATGTAGTGCACAAATCAATGTGGGCCAGAGAAAGGGTAAGGATTCTTGTTACGCATGGGGAAGGGGTTAAGCACCCCTATGCGCTCGAAGAAATCGGTCTTTCTAGGTTTCCTACTTGCTAGTGGTCTATTATGTGTATGCTTGCCTATTCTGAATGCACATGCTTAAGATGACTGCGAAAACATGCCAAATCAAATAGAAAAAAATGAATAAAAGAAAAAATGATAATCCGAGGGACAATGTAGGCATTGCAAATGCCATTTTACTATACACCCGTGGGTGATGAAGAAAATCATGAAAATCGAGAATACTCAGAATGTGTCACGTAAATCAGTGGAAACTCGAAGAAATCTGAGAAAATCAAATTTGAGAAAATAATCCTTATTCGGGTCAATGTTCGCATTGTCAAGCCTATTAATGTACGCCCTCGGGCGATGGAAAACCAAATGAAATCAATGTCGTGAAAGTCAGTAGAAATCTGGGAAACAATTTGAAAACCAAGTTTGAAATGAGTCAGAAATGTGTGCATGAAGCAAGGAAAAAAGGCAAGAGAAAATATGCATGAAAAGGGAAACAAAATGTACAAAATGCATGTGTGAGTGAAAAATGTAAATTCTAGGGGCTTTTGTGCAAAATTCACAAATTCTGAATAGAAACTGAAACGCTGAGGATAAACCATCAAAAATACATTGGAAAACACATTTTATGTAATTTTGAAGAAATCTAGGGTCAAATGTGTAAAATCGTGCATTTTTGTCAGATTAATGGTTCCTAGGGATCAATATGCAATTTTGCCAGTAAAACATGTGTTTAAAACAATTCTGAAGTAATTCGGGGTTAAATGTGTAAGAAAAAGAGTTTATGCTTGAAACATGAAGTTTTAAGGACTGACATGCAAATTTTCCCTAGAAAATATGCATTCAGTGAGGAATCAATGAAACTCAAGTTCTAAATGCAATTTTTGAACACTTCTGAGTATATATTTAAATTCCCAGGGTTTGATTTGCAATTTTGACAGGAAAACATGCATTTAGAACCATTTAAATGAAGCTCAGGTTTTTAAATGCAATTTTTGAGCACATTTGAGTAAATGTTTGAATATCTAGGGTTTAATTTGTAATTATGCCAGGAAAATGTGAATTCAGAACAGTTTTAGTAAAGCTTTTGGTTTTTTATGCAAAATACTAGACTTAAAATGTATAAAAAGTAGTTTTGAGGGTTTTTATCAAACTTTAAAGCCTGGAAAACATAATCATGAATGTACAGGGTCTCCTCTGCAATTTTTTAAAGCAAATCATTATTAAAATGGTTTAAAATCATATGTAATGTGATATCTTGGCCTAACTATCTATTTTTAATTATAAACTATGTAATTAATTGTAATATTATATAAATGGTTTATTAATGGATAATCTATTGTTTCTAGGATGTGTGAGAGTTTGGTTGACTTTCTGTGCAGTAGATTGTGATTTGGGACCAATGTCGGGTCCAATCTGAGGATGCACAGTCTGAGGATGCACAGTTAACTCAGTCTGAGCATGTTCTCTTTGAGAATTTATATCTCCTTGTATGGTTAGTGAACTCATGAATGGTTTGTGGGGTTTTGAAGTAGACTCAAGGGTCTACACCTTATGATTTACTCGTATTTTGTGATGTGTGTTTGGGGGGTCCGATTGAGACTCTCACTTTGGGCGATTTCCATTCGACATGCTGAATTGAATTCGGCATACCGAATCTCTGTCAGATTAAGCCAGGATACTTGGTTTCGGCCAGTCGAAATCATCCGATCGACCGAATATATCGAAAATATTCGATGTACCGAACCAGGGATTTTTGGTATACCGAACATGAAATTTCGTATGTCGGTTTTGCCTTAGTCCTGATATATACAATGTGATTATAAAATGGGAGGGAAGGTTTTAAATGGACCTTTAGCAGATGTTAATGATGTTCTCCTCATCTAAATGACATGGAGGAGTATGGAACCCAAATAAGTAGATTTGGGCATGGCTTTTGGGTTGTGAACCCATAAATGAATAAAAGGGTTGATTTTGTGTGGTTTTTGGGCATGAGACCCTATTATGATTTTAAAGCACATGGTTTTTCATGAATTAAGTTGGGACCCTAGTGGAGGGTCAGGTGTTACATGGAAATAGATTCCTGCAACGAAAAGAATGAAAAGGAAAATGGTTTTGAAAAGAAAAGCTTATAGAGTTTTGGAAATGAAACACTAATAATGTGTTAAGGAACCACAGGGGTTGGTGTCGACAACGTGGTTGGAGTATGAGTCTCCAATGAAACTAGTTGCCAGACACGACTATGGTTGCCGAGCTTGAGACGGTGTAGGTTGAGCCTTGGTTGTTGTACCTAGTCGTTTGGGTCACCGAGCTCATGACGGTGTAGGCAGAGCCTAGGTTATTAAACCTAGTTGTTCGAGTCACCGATGGTGTAGGCTGAGCCTGGGTTGTTGTACCCAATTGTTCAGGTCACCGATGGGGTGTTAGATAAAGACGTATCCCCGTGCATATATGAGAAAGAAATTGAGGCCGGTTGGCCGGGGCTGTGGCATCCCGCATGGGGAATCTCACTACGGTAGTGCAGGGAGGTAGGGGAAATGATGTCCTTGCCTATTGCTTGTGTGCTTGGTTAACCCTTGTGACCATGCCGGTGGAACCTTGCACGGCTCTCCCCTACCAGGTGTGTGGAAGCACTCGAGGAGCCCCAATACAGTCATGACTAAGATGGTGAATCCGGAGAAGAAGACCAGACTTGGAAACACCAAGGAAGGATAAGAAAGGATAAGGAAAGGAGTCGCCACCTAGTCTTTTAATGGAAAGACAAGGTAAACCAAGCACACTAGAAAATCAAGAAGCAAACAAGATGAAGAAAACATGTGTGCTCCGTGCCTAATGGATATAATGCACAAATGAATACGGGCCAAAGAAAGGGTGAGGATTCTGGTTACGCATGGGGAAGGGGTTAGGCACCCCCATGCGCTTGAGAAAACTCGGTCTTTCTAGGTTTCCTACTAGTCAATGGTCTAATGGGTGTGTGCTTGCCTATTCTAAATGCGTATGCTTATGATGACTAGAAAACATGCCAAATCAAAGAGAAAAATGAAATAAAGGGAAAAAGTTAATCTGAGGGTCAAATGTAGGCATTGAGAATGATGCTTTACTGTACGCCCTTGGGCGATGAGGAAAATTGTGAAAGTCAAGAAATTCTCGGAAAGTGTCTCGCAAATGAGAGGAAATTTGGATAAATCCGAGAAAATCAAATTAGGGAAAATAATCCTCTTTTCGGGACCATGTCGGCTTTTTTAAGCCTTTTACTGTACGCCCTCGGGCAATGGAAAGCCAAATCAAATCTAAAGATGCGAAAATTGAAAAGAATCCAGGAGACGGTAGAAAAACCAAGCTCGAAAAGAGTTGGAAAAGCGTGCACAAAGTAAAGGCAAGAAAATTGCATGAAAAAGTGCGACAAAATGTGCAAAATGCATGTGTGAGTGTAAAAATACGAATTCTAGGGGCCTGTGTGCAAAAAAACCAAAATTCTGAAAAAAAAACTGAAATTCTAAAGCCCAAATCATAGGAAAACACATTCTGTGCAATTATGAAGAAATCTAGTGTCAAATGTGCAAATATGTGTATTTCTGGCCAAATTAATGTTTTCTAAGGGTTAAAATGCAATTCTTGCCATTAAAACATGCGTTTAAAGCAATTCAGTGGAAATTCAGGTTAACATATGCAAGAAAAACATTCATGGAGGTTTCAGGGGCAAATCAGTAAATTTACCCTAGAAAACAGGCATTCAGTGTAAATCTGTAAAGTGTGGGGGCTAAAATGCAATTTAACCAGAGAAACAATGCATTCAGAAGAGTTTCTATGATGTTCAGGGCTTAAAATGCAATTTATTCAATAAAATATACATTCTGTAGAGTTTTGGTAAAGTCAATGGTTACAATGCAATTTACCCAAAGAAATATGCATTTTGAAAGATTTCAAAAAAATTCAGGGACTTAAATGCCAAACATTGGATTAAAATTCATAGAAAAAAACTCTAAGGGTTTTTATTAAACTTTTAAACCTGGAGAACATTATTTTGAATACTCAGTGGGCATAATGCAATAATTTCAGTTAAAACTTTATTCAAATGATTTATGAAAAATGATTCAGGACCTAAATGTAAGAAAAGTATCTATTTGCAATAAAGAAAAGGACCTAAGTGTAACAGATCAGAAATTTTTGAAGTTTATTAAAATAAAAATATTTTTAAATTTTTTAAAAGGAAATGACAACGGTGGCTGTCGGCGACGGAGCTCCACCGTTGACGACTGCCAGAGAGGCAATCAGAGGCTTTCCCGTGGTCTGATCTGAGATCAGACCCCATGGGAAGCAAGAAGAAGAAGTAGGAAGAAGATCCAACGGCCTGGATCGAGGTTCCAATGGACTGGGCCTCCCACCTACCTCGCCGTCGAGGCACTCCGACGACGGCATCGGGGAAGAAGGGAGACTGCTTGAGCTATGACACGGCGATCCAGAGGTCGTGGAGGCTTCGAGGCAACGAGAGGAGCATTTTTCTTCTTCCAGAAGCGTGTATAGTAGATGATGACGCGGAGGGGAGCTCCGCCTGCCGTCGACGACTTTTCCTCTGGTGAGCGAGGTCGAGGGCGTGTTCCAGAGGTTGTGGTGTGGATCTGAAGGCTCCGGCTAGGGGCATGCCATGGAAGCTTTCTGGAGGCTCGGAGCGGCGTAGAATGGTTGGAGGCTTGCGTTCCTGTTCTAGCTCCGATCATCTTCTCTAGCGACAACGGAACGTTGCGATTTCGGTGATCCTCTGGTGGAGACCTCCACAGCGATCAGAATGGGAATTAGAGGGGTGGAAAAGCAAGAAGTAGGCTAGGAGAGGTAGACCTAGGATTCTAGGACCAGGGACAAGCCTTGGACCAGCACCCCCACCTATATCGCCGGAAAACGGCGACAGTGAGGTCCGGGGAGCGATTCTGACAAAAGGAGGCCTCTAGCTTGATTGGAAACGATCCAGAAAGACCGAGGAAGCTCTAGGAAACTGAATTCGAAGCTAAATGCGGTTTAAGGAGGACGTACCTGGCCTGACGACACGCGTCTCCTCCGCAGCTCACCGGAAGTGGCTTGAATTCTCCACTTCTCACCTCTACGAGCCCCTCTCTCGCTTTGGAATTCTCTGTTTTTCTCTTCCCAAAAGAAGACCTCCTCAATCTCTGTCTCTGTTGCTCCTTTTATTGGTGAAGCTCTGGCGGCTGTAACAACCTGTAACAAACTCAACAAAATCCTAACAACTAACCAACTCTGTGACAAACTAAGAAGCCTTCTAACAGACTAACCACTTGTAACAACCTTGTTGTCCCCCACGCACCCTGCTGCCTGCCCTAGCACCGTCAGTGATCGACGGTTGTGATGAGGGAACCGACCAGGTGCATATGTCCAGTGCGGCTGCATGGTGCGCCTAAGAGGTGCGCCAGATATGTGCACCAGTGATGTGTGCCTGTCTGGTGCGCCTGCATGGCCCTGGATCACGACTCAGACCATTTACTATTGGTTTTGGCATTCTCTGTCTCTAGGACTAAACCAGGGTTTGAGTTCATTTGTGATTAAAATCCCAACTACCATAATTCCAACCTGGGGACCTGCAAAACTGGTGTAGACACCCCAATTTTGAGCTCATTTGGCAGCAGGCTCCTCTGGTTGATACTCTGGTCGCGACCACAAAACCCTAGTCCACGTAGGTCCCAACCAGACCCACACTAGCCCACATGACCCAATAAAACAATAAAACCCTTTAAAATTAACTGAAAAGCAAATAAAACACTTAATCCAGCTAAAATCCACCTTAAATTCCACAAAACCCTAATCAAACAAAATCCAATTAAATCTACTTAAAAATCCAACCATAAATCCTAATCCACTTAATCCAGCTAAAATACACTTAAATCAACTTAAAATTCAATAAAACCCTAATTAATCAAATTTTT
>JAMKQA010017038.1:0-15053 GCA_024699735.1 Posidonia australis
AACAGGGATCCTTACCCGCATTCTGGTTTTCGTAGACTTTGTCTTTGTTGTTTTTGCATGATTTTTCATGTATATGGTTTTCCTTGTCTTCCATAATAGATTAGGTGGCGACTCCGTTTTATTTTGTTTTTTCGACGTGATTTTGCCGACCGATTTCGCATTCATTTGCGGAATCTCCTCGCTGGCATGGTTACAGTTACAGTGTAATGCCATTTGGATTGAAGAATGCAGGCGCAACCTACCAAAGGGCTATGACAGCTTTGTTCCACGATCTCATGCATCAAGAGGTCGAAGTATATGTGGACGACATGATCGCCAAATCCAAAGAGCCCAAGGACCATCTCGCCTGTTTGAGGAAACTATTTGAGCGTCTGCGGAAGTACAAGCTCCGTTTAAACCCCAACAAGTGTGTGTTCGGGGTATCTTCCAGAAAGCTACTAGGCTACATCATCAGTCAAAGGGGAATTGAAGTGGACCCTCACAAGGCTAAAGCTATCATTGACATGCCTCCTCCCACCACCGAGAAAGAAATTCGGGGTTTATTGGGCAGGCTGCAATATATCAGCAGATTCATTGCGCAGCTTACACCTATATGTGAGCCCATATTCAAGCTATTAAGGAAGAATGCTCAGACTTCATGGAATGAGGACTGCCAAGCTGCCTTTGACAAGATAAAGCAATTGCTGGTGAAGCCTCCAGTTTTAGTGCCTCCCATGCTAGGACGCCCTCTGCTATTATATCTCTCCACAACACAGCATTCCATGGGCGCAGTTCTGGGGCAGCATGATGAATTAGGGTGCAAAGAGAAAGCTATTTATTACCTCAGCAAAAATTTCAACGACTGCGAGGTTAAATATAGCCCGATAGAGAAAGTCTACCTATCTCTGGTATGGGCCACGCAGTGCCTCCGGCATTATATGATGGCATACCTGATCCTCCTGTTATGTCGGCATGACCCTATCAATTACCTATTTCAGAAGCCAGCTATGGTGGGCAGATGTGTTCAATGGCAGGTGATGTTATCCCAATACGACATCACGTTTGTCACACAGAAGTCCATGAAAGGACAAGCCATGGCAGGTCATTTGGCCGACTTACCTCTGCCAGAATATCAGCCCCTGTAGACCCAATTCCCAGATTAGGATATCTTATTTGCAATGGGTGATGATGAGCCAGAGGGGCCTCAGAACGAGCGGCAATGGTGCCTCTATTTTGACGGTGCAGTCAACAAGCGAGGAAGAGGCATCAGTGCAGTTTTAGCAATGCCGCAAGGACAGCTTATTCCCTTTGCCAGAAAGCTGACATTCAAATGCACTAACAACGAAGCCGAGTACGAGGCCTGCATATTGGGCTTGCAAATAGCCAGGGACCAAGGCGCCCAAGAGCTCCATGTGTATGGCGATGCCATGCTGGTCATTTCCCAAGTCAATGGTGACTGGAAGACAAAAGACCAGAAGCTGGTATTATATCATGAGTATTTGTTAAAACTGACTGAAGAATTTGAAGATGTCAGATTTTCCTTTATGAAGCAGGGCCAACAACGCATATGCAGACGCCCTGGCAACCTTGGCATCATGGTTGTCACTCCCAGAGGCACAAGCCATAGAGATCTCAGTCACGAGCATTGAGCAGCCAGCACACTACATGCATATCCAGGAAGTGCCATCATCTGCTGAATTACCATGGTATTATGATATTAAAGCATTTCTGGAGACTGGCAGCTTCCCTCCTGGAATTTCTGCTTCAGACAAGAAAACCCTGATACGGTTAGCATTCAAATACGTGCTTAGGGCCGGGCAGTTATACAGATGATCTTACAACCAGATGCTTCTCAGAAGCATGGACAAGGAGGAGGCAGATGAGTTAATGCTGAAGGTCCATGCAGGCACTTGCGGCCCACACATGAATGGGATCCTCCTAGCTAAGAAGATCATGCTACAATGGTACTTCTGGTCTACCATGGAAACAGATTGCTGTCATTTTGTCAGGAGATGCCACAACTGCCAAATACATGGCAATTTTATACACGCTCCTCCTCAGCAACTGCATAACATGTCATCCCCATGGCCATTCTCTACTTGGGGCATCGATGTTATTGGGGCCATTCATCCTGCTGCATCAAACGGGCACCGCTATATCCTAGTAGCCATTGACTATTTCACAAAGTGGGTCGAGGCGACTTCCTACAAAATAGTCACAGCAGCAATCACAGAAAAATTCATCAAGAACAACATTGTCGCCAGATATGGGGTTCCGTTTGCTATCATATCAAACAATGGCACGAACTTTATAGCAAAAAGAGTCGAGGATTTCTTCCACAGTTGCAAAATCAGGCATCACAGATCCTCCCCCTATCGACCCCAAATGAATGGAGCAGTGGAGTCGGCTAACAATAATCTAGTCAAGATCTTGAGAAAGATGGCCGAGACTCACAAGGATTGGCACGAGCAGCTGCCCTACGCATTATGGGCTTATAGAACCTCCATCCGGACCTCCACGGGAGCAACACCTTATTCTTTGGTGTACAGCATGGAAGCAGTCCTCCCTTTCGAAATGGAGATTCCTTCACTAAGGATCTTGAAAGAGGCGGAACTACAGGAGGCTGAATGGGTGCAGGACCGCAATGTTCAGCTAGATCTGATTGATGAGCATAGGTTGCGAGCCCTACATCATGCCCAATGCTATCAGAAAAGAGTGGCCCGAGCATATCAAAAGAAGGTCCGTCCGAGACACTTCAAGCCAGGAGACTTGGTCCTGCGTGCCATACATTTGCCAGATACACGGGGAAAGTTTAGGGCCAACTAGCGTGGACCTTTTGTGGTCAAAGAAGCCCTGTCAGGGGGAGCAGTCATTCTAGAGGGCATTGACAATACAGAGCAATCGGAGCCCGTCAACGCCTCCTATTTAAAGGAGTACTATTAATGACTCTCATCTAGTCCTGATGCCTTGCACTGTGAGTCATGCATCATTGCACAGCATATACAATTCTTTGCATTCTTGTTTTTCTTTTTGCACAGCATTATCATTGCCCAATGAGGAAATTGGGAGCCTGCCTGCAAGAGGTGTCAAGTCCTCCTCATGTGCCACTACCCTAAGAGCTTAGGATGTGAGGGAGTGATTTCAGAGGAGTGGGCTAAATGCACAAATTCCCATGGGACCTATATCTCGTGAGGGAGTTAAAATGTTAGGTCTAGAAAGAGAGTCAGCAAAAATATATACACAAGACCTAGGAGCAAAAAAATAAATAAGGAGACAGAAGTAGCAGACAGAAGCTGAGCTCCACCGAGAGAGGCATGTAAGCAACCTTACTCCTACGTTTTAGCTTGGAGAGGAGTAGAAGCACGCACTTGTAAGCCCAAATGATCAAAGGGACTAGCCACCCCTTCAGCACAACAGAAGTAGCAGCCACCCTCCTCAGCATAAGTGTTTATTACCTTCAAGCAGGAGTAGCGTTTGTTAGCATGCCTATGAGGAAGAAAAGAAAAATGAATCCTCAAAAAAGTAGGTATAGGACCCTGAGCATTTGGCATGAAGCCCATAAATCTGAAGGAGAGCCACCAATAACCTAAGTGCTTAGGTTAGTATCACATGACTCGAGAACAGTGTCACCTCCTATTGCAGGCAAAATAGGCTTCCTTGAGGCTGAAGGCACCAATGTATCTATTAGCCATTTCTTTGCATTTGCACGACATTATTTATTTTGTAAAGCATTTTTTCGCATTTCGACCAGGGGCATGTTAGCTGCCTTATGAGTCGTGTTAGTATTTAGGTAGGATGCATTTTTGAGTATAATCGCAAGGCATCTTATTCACATCTCGACTAGGGGCATGTCGGCTGCCTTATGAGTCGTAAAAACATTTAGCATAGACGCATTTTTTTTAGATTGCATTCATTGCAAGGCATTTTTGCTCGTATTTCGACCAGGGGCATGTCAGCTGCCTTATGGGTCGTGGTCTGAGCAAGTAGGCATTCAGCTGGGGGCATAATAGTCACATCCTTTAAACAGAGGAATTTGAAATCAGAAGCATATTGATCCTGGTAGCGAATGAACTGGCAAGAATCAGTAAACAATGCAAAGCAAAATCAATGTTATTATGTCCTATCTGGAGTAGAAGCATCTAATCAATTCAAGGCCTCTTTGAACTGCTAGCCTCCTTGCTATCACTGCCACTAGGCAGATCCTCGCTCGAGGGCCACGTCTCTCTGATCTCCACCTCATACCTGGTTGTGCAGCTCGAGCCTTTGACGAAAGCAAAAAGAGAAGACCTGATGCCATCGCTCATCAGTCGAGCCAACCTAGTAGTGGAAGCATTAGAGCCCGCTACATTCTTTTTCAGCCTACTCGGGCAGGGGCTTTGCTTTATGGAATCCTGGCAGAAGCCGAACTGGCACAGAACCCAGACGGGATGGTACTCCACACCTCTAGAAAATCCAAGGAGGACCACGAGTCGCATGTTCGTGGTGTTGAAAAAGGCAGTGAAGTTCTGTGATGCAGAAGATATAATGCACCACGTCACAGAATCTGCATCGAGATTCCACAGATTTTCACACAATTCTAGCACCCTCGGAGGTGACCTCAAGTGATGGGTGCGGCTGTAGGCCTCAAAGACGCAAGGCCAAGGACGCAAAATCTGCACCCCCATGTGAGCAGCAAACCAGACCTGGCAAAAAGGAGTTATGGTTATTTAAAGCACAACAGAATTCTAAATATGGTCAGATGACCTGCTTACCTGCACCAGGGCACCACATCCATAGAAGTGGCGGGAACGCCTCGATGCCCAGTGCAAGCCTTCAAAAGTCTCAGCAAGCAGAATCAGAGCTAGATCGATTTCGCGAGCCGTTACAGCCCAAGCTATCTCGGCCACCTCAATAGCAACAGTTGTCCGGCCGTGACTGAAAATCAGTTCCCTGAAGAAGTGCAGCACAAAGCAGAAAAGCCACAGAGGGTTCGAGGAACGGGCACCAATGATGCTGTCAAAGTAATCCAGGCGTATCATGGGAGTAGGACCATCTCGGCAGACGATGCTTTTCTCAAATTCTTCCTTGGCAACGCCAGTGAGGCGGCTCACGACATGGACATAGCTGTCATGGCAGAAAAACCCGGGGGGAGACAAGAAGGGCGATAAACCACAGATGCGCCTGACCTCCTCCACGGTGATGGTCATTTCCACCTGCCCGAAGCGGAACACGTGCAAAGCTGGCTTCCAGAAATGGGCCATGGCACATAGCAAATGCCAATTGACCTCTACTTTGGCAATACTGAGGAGGGAGGATGATATGTCCCAGGTCTTCAGTTGTTCTAGATCAGTATGCATCAATGTGTCAATCCAGCCACGCAGAGCATCCGAGCAGAATTTCGGGGTCTCCATTGTTGGATAACTCTGCAAACATCAACCATAGCAGTAAGAGATGCAGAAAAATTCAGCGACATATGGCATGCAAAAATCAAGTGTGATGGCATATAAGAATCCTGTTCGTAAGAGACAAAGTGCCAAGAATCAGCTGTAAAATAGAGGAAAATCTACAAGCAATGGGTAATAGAAAAACTATGCCAAGGAAAATCTGCCAATGTAAAGCAAATACAATACAGAAAAATCTGAGGCAAATCTGTCATCCTGGTACAATACAGACAAAGAATTGCAAGGAAAATTTGTGGCAATGCAGGGAACACGCATGCAAAAAAATCTGCTGTAAAAGAGAAAAAAATCCACAAAAGGGCATAGATGCAGAGATAGTTGATGTAATCTGCAAAAAGCTAGCAAAGATAACAGAGAAAGCTTGCTTAAAATCCAGCAGAATATTGGCTAGGTACAAGGAATCATGCAATAGACAGCTG
Source organism: Posidonia australis (assembly GCA_024699735.1). Taxonomy (NCBI): domain Eukaryota; kingdom Viridiplantae; phylum Streptophyta; class Magnoliopsida; order Alismatales; family Posidoniaceae; genus Posidonia; species Posidonia australis. Next base: position 5,837 of record JAMKQA010017038.1, read on the forward strand.
CTATGAAGACAGGAATGAGCAAAAATCTGCATGAAGCAAAATGGCAGAAAATGATAGTAAACCATACCATTATGCGTCCGTGCATAGAGAAACAGAGTTGCAAGATCAAAGCCGGAGTCTACTGTGTTTTTCTTCAAGGGAGGCGGCGACTCTTCTCGTAAGAAACGAGATTCTTATAGGGAAGCAACAGGGTTTTACATTAGGAAAGGAAACAAAACACGCCATTTCTGGGGACGCACCTATATGGCGCAGGAAGCTACCGCACCTAGGCAGCGCACCTAGGTGGCGCACATAAGTGGCGCCCGGCAAGACAGAAATTCAGCAGCATCAACTCAGATTATCTACCTCGCCAAATCGGTGCCATTTTTGCTTAATCCAGCATAGAGTACCTGTTTGCATACAACCTGCACTTACAAAACCCCAACGGGCACATCGCAAAATATCAAGGATATCTTATACATTTTCAAAAATGTTACACAGTGTTTTTACAAAATTTTCAGCAAATTACAAAAAGAAAAGATCACTCCTCCTCAGAGTATTCCTCATCAGCCACCGCCTTTTGGAAGTACTCGACCAAGGTCCTGTTGCCCTCTCGAACAAGTCAGCGCAACCACTGAGCAGCTGTGGCAGCCTGAGAACGAGGAGCAGAGTTGAGAACCGCCTGGGTGACCTTAGTGTCTGAACAGTCCTCCTCAGGTGCTTCCCTGGTGAAGTTCCCACTGGTGTCTACATTAGCCCTCTCGGCAAGGAAATCTTGCTGCATAAGCAAACATGTGTTAGCAATGAGAATTTTAAATATAGCAGCCACAACACCAGGAAAGGGAAGCTTACCTGGACGATGTTGCGCCAGCGTAGTTCCTGCAAAATAGTAGAGGCATCAGATATGTTCAATATGGCAGTTTGCAAAATAAAAATCTTACCCGCTTTCGGCGGATGTCAGCATAAAAGGCTCCAAATTGCTCCTCGAAGCCCTGTGCATTAAAGCAAATATCAGATTATCATAGTTCATGCATGCAAAAGGAAAGAAGAGCAAAAATGGAATTTCTGTACCTGAGCCTAGCTAGACGCATACCACATCCCGCACTGGCTATCCCGCACAACCTCCTCGAATAGGTACGGCTTCCCTGCACGTCGGTACCAAGCAAGGTAGTCTGTATAGTTGACTTCCCGAAAGACGTGCCTGTCCTGAGAAGCCAAGGCAACTACATGTCGGCGCCTTGCAGTCGAGCGAGTCGTGGCCGGGAGGTCCATGTCAGCAGGAGGAGGGGCAGGAATGCAGAATACATCAGAGAACTGATGTCGCACACGCCTTGGGAGGTAGAGGGCCGACTTCTTCATGCAATAGAATCTCACCTGTTTATCCCTCAGAACGCGGCCAGAGTTCAAGGGAGCCCAGTTGAAGCCGTCATATTGAGCAAATGGGCATAGGTGAACCTGTTACAGAAACAGAAATTGTAAGCAAGCAAGCTACAACAAGCATGCAAAATTAAAGTTAAGAGTGGAGGAGACTTACATCCTCGAGTTCTACCATGTCCAGCAGATACCGGTAGGACTCATAGCTGAACACCCTAGTAGCGGCCCGGTGGTCAGGCTCGACCCACTAGCAGGGAAGGGGCAGGAGCTCGTCCCGCAGGCGACCAAAGCAATGCCCCTTGGTGATGTGCTCCATGATCCAGTACTGTAAATACGAGCAGGGCAGTTTATCAAATATAAAGCATAAAAGTTTATTCAGCAAAGTAACAAAAGCAAATACTTACAGTCAGCAGAGGGTACAACCCCACATAAGAGCGGCGCCCAAGCTTGACTATATTGTCAAGCCCACAGACCAGCCAGGTATAACTAGCACCAGCCCAGTTATAATGATCCAAATGCTCTAGGTTGGTCAAATACGCAATCCAGTCAGCATGGATACAGTAGTCCGACGAATCGTAGAAAATCAAGGCCAGTAGCTCCAGTAGAAAGTGCCTCAGTACAAAATCTGCTTCCTCACTGCCAGGCTCGGGGTTGGGCTAAAACTTGTCCCATTCCCTTAACCACCCCACTGTGATCATATGCTTCCCCCTAGGCGGCTTAGGAGGGACACGGCCAAGATGTGCAGGCGTGAGGTGAAAGCCATGGGTGGTCTCACCAATAATGGGCTCGTCACCAAAAGGTAGGCCCGTTAGCAGAGCCCACTGATCAGGTAGAACAGTCAGCTTGCCGAAGGGAAAGTGGAAGTAGTGTGTCTCGAACCTCCTCCTTTCCACCATGGCCCAGAAGAAGTTGTAGTGGCCGTGGATGATGGGAAGGCGCAGCAAACCACCAAACGGGGACTGGTGATGGAGAAAGTCCTGCAAAAACTCCGACAGAGGATGGAAATGCTCGAGCATCGGACCCTAGTGGCACCACATGATCCAGTTTGCATCCCCCTCCTGAAATGACAAGCACATATTTAGAGCCAGGTCAGAAGCAAACAACACAAAAGTAGGAAGCAGAAAGCAATTTATAATGAGCACAAAGAAAACAATTACTTCAAACTCAGGGCTCTCGCAGATATGACAGTCACTCAATAGCCGCCCCTCGATGTTTCCGGACTCATGAAATACAAATTTCAGAAAATACCGGATTTGAATATTCTTCTAATATTCAATTCATGCCTACCTCAACCAGGATAGCGGGTGTCGAGCTACCAGAGGCCCGCGTCCTCGAGGAACTGCCCCCTCGCCCGGAACGAGAGCTACAAGGCATGTCTCCCAAAGACTGTGGAGTTCTCACCTCGGGAACTGAATCATCCTACAAGGAAAGTCAAACAGCAGCAGTAAGAGCAATAAAATGCAAAGCGTCGAAATCAGAATGTGGCGTTGCAGTCATTGGTAAAATGGCAGAATAACGGGCAGTAATAGAAAAAAAGACACTAGCATATCGGCATTTGATAGTGATTTTGCAAAAATGAGCTAGCCAGAAGGAAGATACCATGCAATCTTGATGCAGAATCAGAGAAAAGTAAAATCAGTAATTAAAAGAACACCTATGGCAGTAATCGCCCAAACCAGTGAGCCTTCACGGCCAATCCAACATGCACCGTCAGAGCAGCCCGCCAGAGCATCACCGACAGACAGCCAGCGCCACCGGCAACTCGCGCCTTCACTTGGCACGCTTTCATTCCCAATCCAGCAGCCACCATCGGAGCAGCCTGCCGGAGCATCACCGGCAGCGCGGAGCGCTGCAAGCGACACGCGCATCCCTTGGCGTGCCCGCACTCCCCAATCCAACAGCCATCGTGCGGAAAAGTCCACCGGAGCCCACAACTGCCACGGCCAGCCATCGCCACCGGCGGCCCGAGAGCCACCAGCCGGCGGAAGCCCTAGCCGTTGCTGCCCTTCGCCACAACCGCGGCCCGAGCCTGCAGTCCACCGCCGCAACCGCGCGGAAGAGAGCCTGCCGCTCCAAGCCCGTCGGGGACCTCCCACCGCCGATCACCCGTAACGAAAAGGGGCAGGGCATACAAAAAAAAGAGAAAGGAGAGGGATCAAAACTTACCCTCGCCGGCGAGCCACGGTCCAGCCAATCCTGGAGCGTCTGATCCATGCCGTCGCCGCCGCTGCAATCGCCCCGCACCTCGCCGACGCGCCTCACGCGCGCGCCAGCCAAGAGCACTCCCTCCCCGCACTCCACGCGCGTCATCGCTGCAAGGGCAGGAAACCGCTGCCGCCGCTGCAGGAAAAGAGGAAGAGGAGGATGCACCCTTTCGCACGAAGAGAGAAGAGGAAGAGGCACGGGTTTTGGGTTTTGGAGGAAGAAATTTTATTTCTTCCGTAAGGCTTATGCTCAATGCTTGGGAAGGAAATAAAATGCATCAACGTGAATAGTCAAGCAGCATGCAACTCTTTGCACTACCATGCAGTCCCAAGCAACAAAGAAGAGAAAGTTTGGCAGTTGGCCAATGGGGCCCGCACGAGAAATAAGCCAAAGTGCAAAAATGCAAAATGACCGTGACAATTGCGTTCCAGCCGTTGTCATTCCATAGCAAATACCAAGTGCAAAATATGCAGTGTCCAGCATATAAACTCACAAAATGCACCGTGGGGGTAATTTGCAGAAAAACCCCCTACATTTTATAGAATTGGAAATCAGTCCCAGAGGGACGCAGAAAGTTTGTTTCAGGGCAGAGATTTGTCGACAGATAGCAGAAGCTCAAATGTCAGTGCACAGTCACAGCACGTATCTCACAAATATACCATGTGGGAAATTTGCAGAAAACCCCCTGCATTTTTTAAAATTGCAAATCAGTCCCGGAACGACGTAGAAAATTTGTTTCAGAGCAGACAGTTATCAATAGACAGTAGAACCCCAAATGTCAGTGCATAGACGCAGTATAGCAACCAAAAAGCAGTTTGGTTGGGTAATTTGCAGTAAAGCCCAAAAAGTTATTGATATTTGCACACAAGTCCTCACCTTTGCATAGCAGTTTGAAGAATCGCAACTAGAGATCCGAGCACGCATCTCGACATGAGTGCCAGTCTCCACACCGCAACCCCGGCAATCAGCATATTGCAGTTCCGGGATATCATCCTGAGCGGATAAGATCCTTCTGTCCGTTTGGATTTCCGTGGGCGTGGAATCTAGCTTGCTTGACTTTGACCGGGTGGTCATTGTCGTTTGCCCCTTTGGATTTCCGCGGGCGTGGAATCCAGCTTGCTTGACTTTGATCGGGCAGTCATTGTCCTTTGTCCCTTTGGATTTCCACGGGCGCGGAATCCAGCTTGCTTGACTTTGAGCAGGCGGTCATTGTCCTTTGCCCCTTTAGATTTCCGCGGGCACAGAATCCAGCGTGCTTGACTTTGACCAGGCTGTCAAGGTCCTTTACCCCTTTGGATTTCTGCGGGTGTGGAATCCAGCTTGCTTGACTTTGACCTGGCGGTCATTGTCCTTTGCCCCTTTGGATTTCCGCGGGCGCGGAATCTAGCTTGCTTGACTTTGACCAGGCGGTCATTGTCCTCTGCCCCTTTGGATTTCCGCAGGCGCGGGATCCAGCTTGCTTGACTTTGACCGGGCGGTCATTGTCCTTTGCCATTTTGGATTTTCGCGAGCGTGAAATCTAGCTTACTGACTTTGACCGGACGGTTGAGGTCATGTGCCCCCTTTGGATCTTTGCGAGCGCGAAATCCCGCTTCTTGGCTTTGATCGGGCGGTCAAATGTCCTTTGCCTTTCCTTGACTTTAACTAGGCAGTTGAAGTTCTTGGTTTCTCGGATTACATTGGGCAGGAAATCCCGTGGCTCGACCTTTTTACCAGATGGTCAAGGTCCTAGCCCCTTTCTCGGATTTCCTTGGGCAAGAAATCCCGTGGCTCGACCTTTTGACCGGATGGTCAAGGTCCTAGCCCCTTTCTCGGATTTCCTGGGGCAGGAAATCCCGTGGCTCGACCTTCTCACCGGATGGTCAATGTCCTAGCCCTTTCCTCTGATTTCCCTGGGCAGGAAATCTAGTTGTTCGACCCTTTGACCGGGCGGTCAAGGTCCCTTTTCTAGATTTTCGTGGGCGCAAAATCTAGTTGTTTTGACCCTCTGACCGGGAGGTCAAGGTCCTTTTGTGTTTCCCTTTTTCTAGATTTTCGCGGGCGCGGAATCTAGTTGTTTGACCCTCTGACTGGACGGTCATGGTCCTTTTGTTTTTCTCTTCTGGATTTCCAAGAGCGCGGAATCTGGTTGTTGGACCTTCTGAACGGGCGGTCAGGGTCCTTTTTGTTTTCCCTTTTGAGTTTTCGCGGGCACGAAATCTCTCTGTTCGCCTTTGGTCTGTGCGGACCGAGCCCTTCTTCGCTTGACAAATTATCCATTTGTCATGCCCCCTTTTCTCTTTTTTGGGCTGGTACCCCCAACTACTCGGTTGACAACCGTCACGCTGTCAGGCGGCTGGGGTTGACAAGGCTTGCTTAGCTTGTCATATCCCGTCTCTTTGGATGACAACCTCATAATCCGACTGATGAGTCTGACAACTTATCATTTTCTTCCAGTGCTTCTTTTGTTTGTGTTTTCAACATTAGCATCAATTTTGCATTGACTTCGCGTCGGCTCTTGCATTTGCATCCTGCATTAGCATTGCATCCCCAGCATTTAGATCAGTAGGTGCACGCATCTCGCATTTGCATTTGGCAACAAGTCATGACTTTCGGTGCGTCCACCGAATAAATGACTTACTGCCTATAGCAAACACCATCCTTCTGTAACCTCAAAATTGGGGGTATCTTGTCAACCCTGAGCATCGGTCTTGGTTCCCTTCGTCCATCGACCTCGCTCAAGGAGGGGCATCTGTAGACACCCCGATTTTGAGGTGACTCATTGATAAGGCTCCAATTGTTGCTTTGGATATGGCTGACCCTTGGACCAATCCCTAAGCCCATAGCAAGCCCGCAGCCCAGTTAGAAAATCATGCCAATAGGGGAGAGCACCAACCTAACACACCTAGCTAGCACACCAACCTAGCACACCTAGCTAGCACATTAACCTAGCGCACTTCCCTAGCACACATAGGTGGCGCACTTATCCAGCGCACATCCCTGGCGCACAAGGCTGCGACTGTTGGCTTTCCACCTTCCTTGGCTGTTACCTTCAGCAACGAATGTGCCGTGGAATATTCTAGGCTCTTCGTCTGCGAGGCGCTATACCTGTAACTCATCCCTGAGAGTTCCCTATAAAAGGACCCCCATAGGCACCACTTGAAAAGGATGAAATCTTGAGAGCTGAGAATCCTGAGTAGAAATCCCTGCGTCCAGCCATTTCCAACTCTAAAAACCCGACCTCTTATGAGCTTCTCCACTAGTCTGGTGGCTTATTGTCATTCCCTGGAGCACCACCTTGCGTCCTAGAGCCTTCCAAAGCAACAAAGGTTTTCTTATCTCTGATATCGCGAAGAAGGAACACATCATGAGGTACGCATTCTACCTCCCTTTATTTCTTAATGCCATCTTAGAACTGAATAAAGCATGTTTAAAACCTTGCGTATGATCTGTTTTGTTCCATGTTCATGATGTTTTTCATGCTATCATGCTTGTTTTTCAATGCAAATAATCTCCATGTTAATCCATATTTGCACTTCTAGCATGTAATCTACATGTGTTGTTGCCCCATGTTTAATATTTTTACCACGCATCATGTATACTCTTGCACGTAAACGCATGCACATTTGATCAACATTTACACATGTTTTGGTTCGTTTCATCCAGATCATGCTTGCTCTTAAGTGTTTCACACATTTGCATGCATGAACCCATCAACTTCCTTTGTTTCAAATGCTTTGTTTTCATGGTGATTCTTGGCCCTATGCACTCATAGCATGTTTTCCAGTTTTTATCATGGCATAATCTTTTTAGCACTTGCATAGATCCCCCCTGTATCTCTGCTGGGTGGGTTCTGGATCAGGTCACAGTTTGATCCAGAATCCCTGGGGCGCATATCCCTGTCGCACCAAACCCATGCATCAATCTGGCGCACTCAGCAGGTGCGCCAGACTTGTCAGAGATCAGTGCACTTGCATTAGCATCATACTTGCATGGCTTTATCGCAAAGTTTTGAGTTTATTTCTTCCTGACTGATTCTCTGGTTTGCCGAGATGCCCCCAGCATGTTTTCAGCTTTCAATCAAACTATTTTCCATTTGCTTTTTTTGCTTTGTTATTCAGCTCCAGGCTGAATCTGGTAGACTGATTACACCCTACTCCCTTGAGAGAATCATGTGCATCAGTCCATGATCCAGAGGCTTGGCTGGATCATTGCTTCCTGCATCTAGTTCAGATAGATTGAGATCTTGTGTGAGGCTTCAGGCCCTTGAGCTCAAGATCATTGCATTGCATTTCTTTTTAAATCTTTTAAAGCCTGTTTTCCAAGTTTTTCCAGATTGATTTTTGCTGCATGCTTTTCCAGAGTACTCCCTCTGATGTTTTTCTTTGCTTTGCTTTCTGTGTTTTACACTCTGCATACATTACTGGTCCACCTAGACTCATATAGGTGGTGCTCTAGACTAACGCACCAGTCTGGCTCACCAAACAGGCGTAGTGGCCTGTTCCTAGTAGCACACAGCATGTTTGTCATGTGGTTTGCTTACTTTCTCGACCCGATTTGCTTCTCGGTTTTCATCTCATTTTCTTCCTTGTTGCATTAGGAAGGCACATCTCTGTTTTCAGCAGTTTTCCTGCATTTTAGCTTGCATTTAGGCATATGGTAAGCATGGATGATAAATCGCTCAAAATATTAGATCCCTGATCATATTATGCAATACTCTTGCATCAACTCTTGGCCCGGCACACAAGCGATATTTCTGAGCATTAGGACACACCCCTACACATCATGCGCCTATACTCTAGACACCACTCATTAGCATGACATGGCATATCGCCCTCGGGCGTACAGTAAGAGGCTGAAAAGCCAACATTTCATTTACAAAAGAGAAATCATTAGAAGACCGATTCGTCGAGCATGCGAGGGTGCCTAACACCTTCCTCTCTCGTAACTGGGATCCTTACCCACATTTTTGGTTTGCGCAACCCCTTTTTATTTGTCTGCATGATTTTTCATGTGTTTTATGGTTTTCCTCGTCTTCCATAATAGACTAGGTGGCGACTCCTGCATTTTGCATTTTTTCCCCCTTTTCTTTTTGCCGTGGCTTTGCCGCTTCTGTGGCACACATACCACCTACCCGTGGGCCACCCTCGTCGGCATGGTTACTGTCCCAAATTCATACTTTTTTCAAAAGCCATGTTTCTTTTCTTTTCTCAAAATATTTGGAAACTTATTCCAAAACCACATTCTTTTTCAAAAACACACCTTTGCATTTTCTTTTAAAACCATTGGAATTCATTTTCCAAAACATGCTGTAGACACCTCGATTTTGAGGTAACCCAGAGATGAGTATCCTTATGTTGCTTTGGATGTGATCAGCCCTTGAACCGAGCCCCAAACCCATTAGCCAAAGCCCCAATCAAAGATCTGTGAGCAGGGCTGGCGCACCAAGGTGGTGCACCAAGTTGGCACACCAAGGTGGCGCACCAAGTTGGCGCACCAAGGTGGCGCACTAAGGTGGCGCACATAACTGGCTCACCAACCTGGCGTCCAGCTCTGGCTGCTGACCTTCCACCTTCCGGGCGGTTACTCTTGCAAACGAATGTGCCAACGAATATTCGAGGCTTTTCGTTTGCAAGACCCCTTTGTAACCTCCCTAGAGACCACTATAAAAAGGCCCCTA